>JAGDQP010026492.1:0-25871 GCA_022664845.1 Lepisma saccharinum
AAACGTGTGGTATGGTCGGATGAGTCACCATTCACCCTATTCCAAACCACGGGCCGTGTTTATGTGTGGAGAACGCCCAAAGAAGCGTATGATCTGCAGTGTCTCCGCCCAACTGTGAAACATGGCGGCGGCACGGTGATGCTGTGGGCCGCAATATCATGGTTTTCATTGGGTCCTGTGGTCACACTTCGCGGACGCATCACTGCCAACGATTATGTCGCAATTTTAGGAGACCACTTGCATCCTATGGTCCGGATGTTGTTCCCGGACAATGACGCCATATTCCAGGATGATAATGCACCCATTCACACAGCTGGAGTTGTTGCAGCGTGGTTTGAGGAACATCGGAATGAAGTTCAACACCTTCCCTGGCCCGCCCAATCCCCAGATCTCAACATAATTTAACATCTGTGGTCCATCTTGGAAACACGACTCCGGCGACGATTTCCACCTCCATCCTGTCTCACAGAACTGGCCGATGCCCTGCACGAGGAATGGTGTAATATTCCACTTGCTACCATTCACGACCTGTATGCCTCCATCCCACGTCGCATCAAGGCTGTTCTGAAGGCGAAAGGTGGCCCGACACCATATTAATCTGATAAGTTGCACTTTCGTTCAGGTGTTTCCATTATTCTGATAAGCATCTGTATATATATATATTGAACTGAATTTGAACTTATTTTTCTCTCTTTTGATTTACATGTTTTTATACAGATTAAGTGGCTCACATAAGCTAATGCTGGCTCAAACACAAGCATCAGCTTATGTGAGCCACTTAATTTATATAAAAACATATATTGGTCCCCAGGGTATTTCTGCTAAATATATATATATGTGTGTGTGTGTGGTGTGTGCTTGTGTTGAAGCCTTCAGGAGGCTATTCAATACAACATTAAATAAATCCGCTTATTAGAAACAAGAAAATTACTTCTGGAAGTGGCCGGGCAGAAGGCACCGTACAAGAGGGTAGCGGCATGAAAAAGGTTGAGATACGCTGCGTTGGATCGATCCCTGGTCATGCCATGTGCCCTTTATGGTGGACAAACGCCGTGTGCACATGGGCGGATTTAGCAGAAATACCGTGGGGAGCAATACAATTCATTTTATGGATAACAAATTGCAAAGCTATCGTTTAGAATGAAACATCAGAAATGATTGAGGGGCAATGCCCATGCGTGTGCTTGCGTTTTCTCGGCGTTGTCCCGTTTTCTCCCACTTTCTTGTTTCCGCCAATTAATCCCATCATCATGCATCCGGCCTGACCCAAATTGGCTAAAGGTCTTAAAACTAAATTCAAAATCCAATTTTATGTATGCACGCACTGTCCTTTATTCTGGAAACGGAAGAAAAAATGGGACATGAGCTTTATTTCCAAAGAATGATTCACAAGACCGGCGCTGTGTAAAATATATGTGCGCAGAGCTCGAACTATAAGTAACACCGTCAATCGTCTCTACGCCAACTGACAGTTTGGTCTTGTAGTTAACGCAGGGAGATACTAATTCAGAGGCCCCGAGTTCGAATCCCTGGGGTATGAACGTTTTTTTCTTCGTCTTTTTTTTGTACAAAATGTATTTTTCTAAGTTCAAATTTATTATTAATAATTGCTTTCTTGCATTTTTCATAGATTATGTACAGTAAAATTAGTGAACAAAAAAGTTACCATGGTAACGTGGAGTTTAGCCACTAAAAGCTAGGATGTATATCAACCCACCAGGGCAGGATGCACACCGAGCGAATCGAACCGGCGGTATGGTGCGTCCTAATTGAGCTGGGCGGCGTGAGACGCGGGGGAAAGGGTGCAGCCCACCGGTAGCGGCGTGCATACGCCAACGTGCTGTTTACGCACAAGTGCTGTTAACTTTTTATTCCACATTGTTTCTGTGTGGGCTCTTCTTAGACGGGACCCAGGTCAAGTGATTCGTGAAAAAACAACCGCTCACTTTGCCAGAATTTGTGTCATGCTTCGGGGCTCGTGAATTCATTTAGGCAGTTTGTGAAAATATTATTACTGAAGATGTTCAATAATTGTATTGGAAATAAAGTCATAATTTATCTTCCTGATAGGAAAATTACTCACATCTGAAAAGCTATTTTTTGCAGAAAGTTTTCCAGACGTCCGCTATAGAGATGTTTTTACTTTAAAATACATTATCAAGCTGCCAGTGATCTTTTTCAGATAGTACACTATTGACAGAGTTTACTTCCATAATATTCAATGCTGTTCTAGAGGGAATATAAAACTGTCAGTTATCAGACGTTTCTCTGCAACAAAAACAACAACAATAATAACAATAATGATAATAATAATAATACTTATTTATTCCTACACTGTAAAAAGTGAAAACAAGAGATGGATGAAAGTTACTCCTCTTCATGGAGAAATAAAATTAAAAAAATAGCGTTTTGTTGTATTTACTCTTAAATGTGGACATAGTGTAAACCCTTGAGTGGAAAGATTAGTAACCTTAACTCCATTTTAAAGTTTAACATTTTCTTTGTAACAGCTTAACATTAACTGAAAATGTATTGAAACTGGCCAAAGTTTTTTGTCGGTGAACGTTCAACTTATTTTACGCTTAAAATTCGGTCATTTTCTGATCGAAGAGTAAGCTAAACTGGAAATTTTGAGGTTACGTACTTTTCTGGATGAAGCTTAAGCCTTGGTTGGATATCATATAATCCAATAACAGTAGTAACGTTACTTGCTAGTCACTGAACGTCCCGCCATTTTGAGTGTTTATATTGCTTTTACACTTGAACAGTAACAGGTGGACCCAGGATTCCATTTGCGGAAAGAGATATTAAGTTGGGTATAAATCTTTACACTGTAGCAAACATATCTCTCCTTTTTTTACGAGACATTTCTCACAGTAAAATCCTAGGCATAAAAATAACCCGGAAAGCCATAAGCACCAACTGCCATCGTAGCTAAGTGGCGAGAACGTCTGACCAGTGTGCTAGTGGCCCTTGGATCGAAACCCAAAATCTTCAACTTTTTTATTTTAATTTTAAAGGATCTAATTCAATGAAATACGCTGGAAAAGTCACACACACACACACACACACACACACACACACACACACATATATATATATATATATATATATATTGTTGATAAAAGGAAAATTGAAGTAATCCACAAATAGGTATATACGTATGTACGCATTTTAAAATTTTACAGAAAGTAAAATATTCAACCAAAAACTGGCTGAATGTTGGTTAATCCAAAAAGTCTCATATTTTCACAATGTATAAGTGTGACTTTGAACTTCCACGGCGCAAAGAAACTGCATATGCTGTTATTGTTTCTTTCATTTTTCCTGGATTTTAGTTATTTCGGATATTAGTGGCCACTATTTAGTGTATAAGTCATTGAATAAAGAAATTTTAGCGTGTACTTTGGTTTAAACAACTTACTTTAAACAACTTCGGCTGTTTCCGAAGATGAACTTAGTAATTCATGGCTTCTATTCTTAGTTGGCTAGATGTAGTAGGGGAAACTTGCTGGATTTTCAAATTCTAAAACAAACCAAGATGGGTTCAAGGCCTGTTTAAGCCAATTTTTTTACAAAGTGGTCGTGAAGAATCTAATCATAAGTTCTTATACAAAACAGAGAATCCTTCAGACTGTGGAATCAAATACCTGAGTCACTAACGAGAAGAAGACGATTTACGAACGTTGGTTGGAAAAGTCCAAATCCAGTCTCAAGGGGTTACAAGGACAGTTAAGAGCACGTCATTGACCTGAAGTATTCCCTTTTCATGTTATTATTCTTAGAAAGAAACACAATAGAATTTGTTAAGCACGTTTTAGATCGAGGCACATGTGGAGTATCCCTATCGTGCTGGATTTCTAATTTGAAAACCTGGGTTCGATTCCCCACCAGCCAGTTTCTTTTTCGCATACACTAAAGTATTCAAACAGAGATTCATCTCCGTTGTGGAGAACTTACGAAGCATAACTGGTCAGAATCCCAGTAAACAGTGTGTGTGTTGTTTAGCATAATGTAGTTTTCATGTTTTTCATTGGTCTTTCTCTCTTCCTCTCTTTCTTGATGTATTGTTATCGTGTCTTCGCTGCTTCTTTCTCTTTTTCATATTCTCCCTCTCTCTATTCATGTTTATTTCTTCTCTTACTTTACATACACTCTCTTGTATGCGTGTTCCACAGCTAAATCGGGGCTACTTTCAATGACCAGGTGATAGGGCCTGACACAAACATAACTGACCCGGTAACCTGATTGACCAGGTCTGGATAATCTGTTTAACTGGGAATTTCGAAGTCGTATTTTTCGTGTTCTCGGGGTAACATCTCTGATCGTGGTCACCACTGAAACAAACACTTTTCTCTCCTTCATCCTCCGGGTTATCAGATCTACATCGAATCAACGCGTCAGAATGGGTTCGAATCTTACACGCGACGACACAGTACAAAAGTTGACTAGAATACCCCGACAACCGGTGACCCGTTTCAGCTCTGCCGTTTTCATTCCATTTGTCGGAATTGTAATACACACTAGTACATTCGTGTTGTAATTATTAAAACGTATATTCACAATAGTTGGAATCTGGAGTGGCATGTTCGGAACACATACATTAAAAGATATGAGTAGTAAATGGCCCTCATTTTTTGGGTATTTCAAGAGAATAATTATTTTTATATGAATTTGGCAAACAATTCGTTTCCATCCTATAATTTAATTTATCAACATACCATACAATGCGTTTCTTTTTCACGTTTGAAATGTGCAACATGTAATTTCTGCTATGCCTATAGAAACATGCGAATATTGCTTTTGAACATTTGTATCTTTTCATTTTGATACAGTTTGGAATTCTAATCTTGGTTCTTTCTGATAGACATTAAGCAGAAAAATTATTATCCATTTACGTTCTTTGTATGCTCAATTTACATTACTAGTCTGGAATGGAAGGTATGGCCTACGGTATCTACTGCGTATGTTACAATCAGTGATTTGGACAGACCCCGGCCTCTCTGAGTGGTGTCAGCCCCAAATCCTCGAGAGTATCCCCAACTTTAACATTTTTTCACGGTCAAAATTTGAAAGAAACATTGCAAACCTACCCACATTCTCTCAATTTTGACTTTACACCTCTCAAACTGAAAATCCTGGCGGAATATCTGATTACAATGTATTCCGAACTAGTACGTTCAAAGAGCCCCACCGAATTTGCAACCGAACCAAGCGCAAACAAAGCATGTGTGTTGCACTTTGTACATTATCCTAGATGTGTCTCATAACTCTGCAGTTCCGCTGGAAATCATGAGTATTTAATTTGACCATCAACTTTGGTCGCAATTTTGAAAGTGGCTAAATGATTTTTCAAGCACCCTTTATATATTCGAATAGCCCTGAAAAAAATATAAAATCCAAAAGTCACTTCTATCTTGCAGTTAGATTTGTGAGCACTGCACTTTATAATGTTAGGTTCTTTTTTACTACGTTTAAATTCCATATTTTTATCTGTACTTCTTCTTCTTTTTCTGCTCTCCAATTTTTATCTCTTTCTCTTTCATTTCTATGCCTCTCCCTAAAAACATCCAATCGGTTTCAATTTTTCATTGTGTGCGTTTAAATTTCTCCCTCCATCAATTTACGTATATTGTTTCGTCTCACTTTTATTCTTTCATTTTATATATTCTAATACATGTCTATTTTGAAAAAAAAAATGTGTTCATGATGTATGCTGATTTTAGTATGGGCGAGACGAAAGAAGGAGAAAGAGAGGGTCTGTTTAACAGACACGATTATTCGATAAGGAGGTGCCATTTTGGTTGCCTAGTTGCACGGCGTTCGCTGTCGCAATTTTTTTGACGCGAAGTGTACCAGTATCAGTCTCTGGTGACTATGAGTACTGCGACGTGGAGCTGTTCGTGTCATTTGACTATCTATTACCGCAGTGCGCGGCGTTGAACGTAAACTAGCGGAAGATATCCATAAGTGCCTACAACAAACAATCCTTTTGCTAACTTTTGTCACCAATTTCTTCCTAACTACTTTCCAATGGCACCTAATCTTTTACACACAAACTCAGTTTTATATGCCGATTTTAAATATATGTATCTCTTCTAGATCAGAGTGTCCACTTGAAATAGTGTTACTTGTTTCTTTCACGGCTGTTCTTAGTATGGCATGAAGAAAAATGTTGAAAGTCGATGATAGCAGAGCTTGTAGCTATAAGTGATTCTGAAAACTATTTCAGTGAGGAAAGTGATCATTAAGTTGCTGTAAATGATTTGAAAAGTCAAGCAAGCAGTAGTACAGATGATGAAAGTGAAGCAGAAGACGGTATAAGAAGTGGCGGTGATGCACCACTAGCAATTAGTGATTGAAAGCGATATTAATGCCTTGTTTAGATTACTAAGCTCTTAGGATGGTAGGATTTATGGGTAAAACCAACTTGCGTTCAGACTACCGAACTTAACTTGGTTATTGTGCTTGTTTTACCATTGTCTGTAAAGAAACAGGCTGAGGTTCCCGTGGTTGAGTAAAGAATTTGCTTGTTACACGGGAGAGGATTAAATTATAAAAAATGAACACAAATGAAATTATTGTAGCATCACATTTTGAAGATTAGTTATGCCATCATTCTTTTACATTTTAAAAGTGATACGCACCACTAGGATACTATATATTTCGATAAAGAAAGAAATGAACTCACGAAATGAACCCGCCTAATGACTAACTTGCGTTTAGACAGCCGTTTCTTACTAACGTTACAAGATAACCGTCGTTAGTTGACGCTAGTTAAATTTGAAACCCGTGTTAACGGTAACTACCCTTTATATTACTAAAATGATCTTGGTTAATGTAACCATGGTAAGATGTTCGTAGTGTAAACAAGGCATTAGCGAGTGATTCTGAGTTCCTCAAATTTCCCTTTAGTGTTTCAATTTAGCTCCAGGTTTTAATTAGTTAAATAATAGGCCAAAAGGTGAGCTTGGTTATTGCCAGTTACGATTATCAACAGAGTATTTGCACTTAAATAATATTATAGTAGAAATGTACAAATAATAATAATAATAATAATAATAATAATAATAATAATAATAATAATAATAATAGTTAACAGTTATTCCCATGGCATCAAAAATAGAGTGCAAAGGGTTAACGGTTTATATTTCGTTTCGGTAAACAGTAGGAATGTCCCATCCTATAAATTAAAAATTTATTCTTTATGTGAAGAAAAATAAAAAGTTCTTTAAACTATGCCAAATTAAATAAATTGATTAAAATCTGCATCTCGGTTATGAACTATTTCTATATCGATTCAGCATAGAACATTCAAAATGGCCGTAGCACTTGGACAAACTTTAGAGCTTTAATTTTCCAAGTTTTTCTAGTACTGTTTTAGATTTCAAAGCAGTTTTCTTCAATATACCCTAAGGTTACTTAAAATTCTGTATGGGATGTATCCAATGTTGGTAACTGAAAACACGACATGCTTACATATTATGCTATGCAATCACTCAAATAACGTAACTGGATATTATTTCTTCCGTTAGCCTATAGTAGAAGCCTTAGGTAACCATCCTGCTGTGGCTGCATGGGAGATTATCAACGAACCTGCTGGATCCTGGGCTATCGAAGCTAATTCAAATCCATGTCTTGATACATCTGCTCTGAATGTTACCATAGCCGGATGGGCTGGAAGTATATCTCCAGAGAGGTAGGGATTATGTTCTTGCAACTACCTTCTATATATCGGGTATCTGAGGTTTAGTCTTGTCTCATGTTTGAAGGGTGACGTCTTCAACAAACATCTCAGCAATTATATAATTTCATCAACAAGTGAAATAGGCATGTAAAAATTTATATCGTGGTCAGAATATGGTACGTTATTTTCATGCAAAGTTAATAATACCTTTGAAACAAATTTGAAAAACATGACCTCTTCATATGTGTCAATTTGAACCGTATATTACTTATCCGGTTAAGGGTGTTAGTGAACTTTTCGTGTATTAAAACACTTGGTGATTTCAATATTGCTGGAGAGGAGTCTAATTTTAACGTATAAACACGAGCATGGATGTATTATCTATTATTAAATAAAAAAAATCATCAGAACCAGAAGATCAGATAATCAAACGACAAATAACTTTAAAACTGTTCCATTGTACTACTCGACAATTTCATCCGTAAGCTGGAGGGTTCTGTAACTTGAGTAGAGGCTCAGAAAATACTACATACTTCCACTACTTCAGAAGGCGAGGTGATTACCATCTCGAGGAGAGAACTAGCGCTGATCTAATCTATTGGGCCTCTGAGGTGCTAACAGTTTACTACCAACATATGACTATCGCCATCAGAGCCTTAGTTAGTGGTGGAAGACCTTGAATATGAATACGGATACAAATTATGGATGGTATATACATAACTTATGATACTTTTATAGGTGCAACAGAATAAAACATAAGTGGCAATGATATGAGGCCTGTTTTGCTAAACCCCATTAAGTCCACTTTGACAAATTGTATAGGAGAGAAAAACGAAAAATTAATCAAAATTTGTAAGGGACAAAATAATATATTTAGACATAATGATATGGATAAATGCGTTGTAGGAGCATGTATTAAATGCCACTTTTCCGTGCTGTCTGAACTTCAGTGGCCTGAGGAAATTGATATATTGTGTTGGACTTAACGTGTTTTAGCATAACAGTGACGTAAAACAAATTTAAAATTCGTTTAAATAAATACCTCGCACATCTTGCCTCGCTTGTTAACGTGCTTTTTTACATATGAAGTGACTAAAACGTACTTCAATTTGCAACATCATGAATTTTAGTAGTAAAAACGTACAACGTCATTCAAATATAAGCATTTTCCTCAGGATACTCGTTAACAGAATGTTGATCTGAAGAGGTACTTGGTCTTGAAGCAGCCTCATTACAAATGACTGACTTATAATATACTCCAGATATTGATCGGAGGTCCAGATAGGTCCAAAATGCTTTTTAAGAAGAGAATCAACGTCCTGAAGCTTCAAAGGCTTGATCTTATGGAACGTGGAACTTACGATTTAACGGAGTTTAGCATAACAGGCCTCATATATAAGGAAAGAAAGCATTATAAACAGAACATTACATGATGCTGTTACTGCGTTCTCGATAATCGTAGTTAACTCAGGCCGCTGCACCGTCAGAATAACTTGGAAGAAAGTTGTGTTGGCCCATTTATATACGGAAACTAATTACAGTAAAGCTAATTTGACTTACATTTCTAGCTATCTGAGGATATAATAAAATTTTCGTTGCAACTAAAATTCAGATACAATTGGTAGAGCGTTGGTTTATCAATCGGAAACTCCTGGGAACAAACTCACTGCCAGCGATCGCCTATCCTGAATCAGTTTTTTGCAGGTTTTTCCCTCTGTAATACCAGGCAAATGCTAGGATAGTACAAATTAGACCCTGGTCGACCACCTTCCAACAACCTATCTTCACAGTATCCAGGCCAGAGCCTGAGTTGCCTCAAGGTCATATTGAGAATTGATAAATGATAATAACGTGAAGTATTTCATTATGGTTGTACTTTACAAATCTAGAAATGATTAAATAAAGAAGTCGAGTCCGTCCATCTGAAATTGCCCACCATGGCTGACTAGCAACTGCTTTAAAAAACATTCTTATATTTAAGTGTTTATATTCCTTGTACAGGACTTGTTCAAAATGGGTTTTATTTTATTTTTATCCCTAGATTTCGAATAAAGGCGTCAAATTTTGTATTGCGTCGGATGCTAAAATTTTGTGTTTGTAGGCATTTATGGAAACTGTGATGTCTGCGGTCTGACATTCATAGGGCATTCAAACAAAAACACTTCTTGATTTAAACTCTGCTTGATAATTGCAGTCCTCAGCATGAAGCCCCTAAATAGTAAACAAATTGGTCAAAATGATATCCAAATGTGATTGCAGGAATAGAAAGATTTTTTGGACTATGTAGGTTTTTCCTTGTTCCCTTTTCTTGTGCCTTTCGTTTCAATGTCCTTTCATAACCCAATCCGCAGATATTATATTTTCCGTAAAGCTGAAATATTGCATGGGACGTTGTACAAAATTGACCACATTAATGAAACGGTGGGAATAAAAGTTAAAGAATACCCGTTTTGAACTATATCATATTTATGTAAGGGATATGCATATTAAAAAATAACATTTTTGAAAGAGGTAAAGCAAGCATGCTGAATGATTTCAGATGGACTGATCCACATTAAAAATCTTTATTAGGTTACGTTTATAACCATCTGAGGAATGTGTACACGTATTCTGACTGTACGTATGTAGCTTTGTGTATAGCAAATAAGCCTGATGGAAGGGAAAGAAGGAGTAGCAAGTAGCGTCCGTCCGATGTAGGAAATTTTCGAAAACCTAGTTAGTCGAGGAGATTTTACTAAAAATTGGCGTACAATGCTAAACCGATTCCAAAATTAAGTTCATGGTTCACAGTTCTTACTGATACTTCCTCTTCCTATTATTGCAAATTAGGTAAATAAATAATGTTTGATGATTAAATGAAATAACTATAATAATTGGAATTTTATTAAGGCAAAATGGTATATACATTATTATAGAATTGAAAACAATTTCTTCAGCCTTTGCTTAAGAAAAAATATGTTATTATAGCAAATCCTCATCTAGACACAGATACATTGAACGTAAATTAGTATATTTTCAAAATCTCAAATTGTGTGCATAAGCTGAACAAGCGAACTCTTCATACACTAAGTCATGTCCTATTTTGTTAGCGGTTCTGTGTTTCAATGATAGTGCGGCGGCTTAAGACACATTTGTTTACGAAATTGTCCATTTATGTGTAAAAGAACGATATTTTTTTGGTAAACTTTATTTTTATATGGGCCAGTCTATTAACTTTGGACGGTCCAGATTCGCCTTTAGCAGTTAAAATCCACACCCATGCAACTGCCGGGACTCGAACCCGGGACCTTGGAGCCAATGGCCAAACGCCGCAAGCCGCTCAACCACCCAGCCGGCGTAAAAGAATGAAATTTTGCATACATGTAGATTATAAGCAACTAGTTACTTTAAGCGTTGTAGGTATTCGCACCGTGCACCCTGAGCCACCATATTGGAAACCGACCACCAAATCAGTTTTTGTAGCTATAACTTTTCAGTGAGTAGTCCTATTTTAACTTTCTTTTTCTTGAGTTGTTCATCATTTAATTCCTCAAAAGTAAATTATAAGAAACAAGTTATTTCAAGTGTTGTGAACATTGTAGTATTAATTCTGAAGCGCCATATAGGAAAATAGACGACAAAATCAGTTTAGGGTGTATAACTTTTAAGCGAATAGTCCTATTCTAATCTTATTTTTAAGTTCTCATCATCCCCAAATGTAAATTTTAACGAACTAGTTATTTCAAAGATTGTAGTCATTACTAGCAATAATTGTGAGCCGCCATATTGGAAAATAGTCGCTCAAATCACTTTTCAGGCATTAACTTTTGAATTAATAGTCCTATTCTAATTTTCTATAAAAAAGTTCCATCATTCTCCAATTACAAATTATAATGAACTACTTGGAGACATTACTATCTAAGCAACATATTAAACAACGATGGTCTAAATAACTTTTTTGACGATAACACTTGAATGAATTTTCCGATTATAATTTTTGTTTTCAAAACAATGTTAATAATTTAATTTTTAAAATGTAAATTACATTGTACTAGGTTTTTAAGGGCTGAAGGCATTGACAGTATGCACTGAGCCACCATGTTGAGAGGGAGGTACAAAATTGACTATAATGTTTGAGTGAATTGTCCTAATGTGATATTTTAAATTTAACCCTTCTCACACAAAAAGTAAACGTTATATTTTGGCTAACATAATTGGTGGAACCACAAATCCTAAGATATATTTTACAGAAATATTTTCCTCTACAATTATTATTTAAATTACCTGCTTACTTATTTTAACAGAGTTTCTTTGCTTCCTTTCGTCAGTGAATGTTCTTTTCCTGTGCTTAAATTAAAGTACGAGGTCTATTTTGATTCCAGAGTTAGAGCTCTACGACCAACTAGTAATCATGTAGTGTGACGTTTTTGACAAAAAATGAGCCGTCATTTTTCAATATGTCAATTCAGAATTCAAGCTGCTAATGTATACAGTTCTTAAGATAACTAGTCATTACACATAATTTACATTTGGACAATGATGAGAAAATTTTTAATAAAGGATAAAAAATTACAATAGGAATACTCATTCAGAAGTTATGGTCAGAAAACTAATTTCAGAGGCTACTATCAATACGGCGGCTTAGAGTGAATGCTGCTAATACCTACAACCCTTAAAATAACTAGTTTGTTATATAATTTATATTTATGCCAAATTTCATGCTTTTACATATAAAATGCACAATTGTACACTAAACCAACGCACTAGAGACAGTTATTTAATTGCACTTCCTAGTGCGTTATAAAATGATTCGGAACAGGCAAGAAATTATTGCAATTAAGAGTTTTAATAAAAAAAAAATACAAGACAAGAAATGTCTTAGTAAGAAAAATGCGAATATAAATAATAAAACAATTATTTCTTTTTCCTAATTCAAAGGCTTCTAAGGTTCATAAACTGGCAAGCTGATGCTATCCATCGATTAAATTCTGAAGCTGTTGTGACGGTAGGAGCCTTTTCTTCGGCTACGATCTCCAATACTATAGGAGCAAGTGAGTGAATTGAATGTTGTTATTCGTTTTCATTAATCATATTTAATATTGATTTATTAAGGATCACATTCGTTATTCAATACTTTCTTAGTTGCGTATTTAATGTCAATACACATATTGAGATCAAGTTAGATGCTTACTTAAATATTGTGCAAACTGAAAGGGAAAGAAAGTAGCAATTTAGGTTCACTAAAACACCCTTACAAGACTTATACCCCACACTTTATTAAAAAAAAAAAAAAAGACACTGAGTAGAGCGTTACAGTTTTAATATTCCAAGAACATCTTTCTCAGACAGACAAAACTCAACTAGATTTTCGAGAGGAAGGTGTTGTGAAACTTGTGTCGAGATCAAACAAATATGAAATTAATTATATGCGATTGCAGCGCCACAGATTTGAACATAAACAACACATCTTTACATATAAATACCTTTGACTCGAGTGTTGGAAACATATCTAGTTTTGTTCTGTTTTTAAAAAGGTAATTGTGTTTTTAAAAATAATAATGATCGATTGAAGTTGCATAATTTACAAATACCAAATATAAAAGTGAAATAACTATTCTGAAAAATAGTTGAATCGGTGAGATTAAGAAGGGTTACATTCTACCTGACGTTCGTTTTGGAAAACTAAAAAGAAAACTGTTTTGCAGTTCAACTAATGGTCGGAACCAAAACCTTATAATTGCGGAATATTCTTTAGTCTTTTCATACAACTTTGTAATTATAGGTTTTCGGTTCTGACCATTAGTTTAATCGAGAAACAGGGTCGATTTTTTTTTGAAATTTTCTTCTCTTCCATTAAATAGAAAAGTATTCCATGGTACCAATACTACAAAGAGTAAAGCTCTAACGGTGAAATATAGTCCAGCCCTGTGACAGTACGAGAGTTTTCCCTACCAAGTTTCTGACCCGACAATTTCCTCTCTTGGTTTCTCTAAGTTTTTCTTCATAAGTATTCTGTATATAGGCAGTATCTGTTGACCTGTCACTTGAGATACGGTGTTTTTTTAAAAATAATAACTCCCCTGCCATTCAGCTCTATGTGGTGTAAAGAATGTTGTACTCTCTCACATGAAGAAATCAAAGCATGTTGCTGTATGATATTTCAGTAAAATAAGTGAGAATCAAGTCGTATGACTCGTATACTTTTTTATAGTAAACACTATTTACCTTAAGTTCCCTCGATACGCAAATCTACTCTGCCAACTTGTGTTAAGACGTTTGCATATATATTGGAGAACGTTGGACACTTTTGTTGGGATCGTAATTTTTGAGTTCCACTCTATGCCGGCAACCACTCTGTGTCGGCAACCATTTTCCAGGTAGTCTTTAAACGCTTGCCGCACAATTTTTCGTTTATCTTGTGCAAGTGGACAAACTCACGTTCGGGAAATAGGGTGAACGCTTCATTACCTCCTATTCCTATCAACGGAATAGAGTGTTAAACAGTTTAGTACGTCTTAACGGGCATTGTTATGGAGGACAATGGGTTTGTCCTTCATACGCCCCATCGTTTGCAACTCATGAGGACAGTATTGAGGAAATTGCAATAATTGTTGTAACATTGATTCCTTGAGGGACGTTAGTGCACAGTATAAGCACAACCGGCGATCACCATGACTGAAATTGCCTAGAACCTAAAGGATGTCTTCAAATGTAGAGGAAAATGGTATCCTCAATTGCTGGATTGGCGTAGCCATGTCTCGTTGATGGTAAGAATACGTTTCAAGGAGCAGTGCCCTTCAGTTTCATGAGGAGTCAGATTCAATTTCGCAAGTTCTATGCAGTGCCATGTGTGCACTTTGATTAGATTACGCGGAATCCACATGCTTAAGATTATTCGCGCAAGTATGCTTTGGACAGACTTGCGAGCAATGTTGATCTTAATAGCTCGTTTTTCAAACACCCAACGCCGAGCGTACTGCAGTAGTTGCTGTACTTGCCGAATCCGAGTAGCATCTGTATCTGACACAAGAACTCCTTCTGTCTTTACATGATTCACAGTCCACCCTTTCACGATTTTTCTGAAGGCTGCAAACCATCCTTTGTATCGCAATGCCTTGTTACTATAAGCTTCCACAGATTCCTGGTGTAACGTTGAGGCTTCTGTTCCTGTATACCTACATTTTCACTAAAAATACTGCTGTCTCCTTTAGAAACATATTTTAGGGTGTTTTCTCATAATCACGCTCGTAGTATATTGTTTCCTGCTTCGTGGCTGCTGTTATTTATTCGGAAAACGCAGTTTACGTATTAATGTATGCTCAGAAACCATAACAACAGTAATCGTACAAACTTGTATTGTTTACAGATAGTAATAGACATGTTCCGAATATTTTTATATGGTTCTCGTAGACTTACAAAGTATATATACCTAAGAACAAATGATTCAGTAAATATCTTATGCTGCACCAGCATCTTTTGTCTATGAAGATAAGTAAGTTTCTACAAATACCGTCATGTTTACATATCTGTTTTTATAAACAGCTGTTGCGTAAACCTATCTAATATATGTAATATATATGCAACTATTTGATGTTTTATTTCTTCGTCCTCAGAGAACTACTTCAGTGACGAATGTCTCATCAGCGTCGGAGGTCGAAGCCAAGGAACTCTGGATTTCTATCAAGTACATACCAACGTAAGGGACTATTTTGACTTCACTGGTACCTCCGCTTTTGACGTAAGTTGGTATATATTACGTTGGGCATACATATGTTAATGTTGATAAGAGGGTCACAAAAAAAATATTCAAGTTTTCTACCGAGGAAAGATCGTCCTCAAGTAGAGCAACAAAATGAAACAGCAGAATCACTAGAGTCCCGAAAAGTAGAGATAGTTCTAATTATGAGGAACGCGTGGTTTTCTGTCGCAAGTTAGTTCAGTATTTATAACCAATAATATAGATAACTTAATGTTGGAATTTTTATCTATATTTTTATTGGTAAATTCAAGAATACAACCATAGTGCTGTTACTGCCCATACACCTAATTTTATCTTGTCTTATCTTATCAAGAATACAAGTAAGTTCACTTCGATACGGTCCTATAGGAAGAAAACGGATGCTAGAACAATACCTTATCTCAATGTAGATCTCTGCTAAGGTATACTCATGGCTGCTACATTAATATCTAAGCACATAGGATGCATATCCCACAAGCGATCTCTACGGCCTGAGTCAAAGATGCCAAAAGCCTTAAATCAAATTACAAGTGATCTCTGTATAAATAAGATATGTAACCAACTGTTGAATTAAGAGTACACTTATTATTTAAAGGAGTGGAAGCTATTACCCTTGGTTATATCATATTCATAAACATAATACTTTGAAAGACATAATCTGTGTTTCTACAATTATCGTTTGGACATAAATGAATATTCGCTGCATAATAAAAGCTATAAACATTAACACAATTTTGCGAAAGGGTCAACAATTAAACAAAGGAAATTCCACAACTGCTAAGAAGCAAGTAATTAACAAATGGAAGTTACTCCTTTCGGTTCCTTTTTATTAGGCTATTGTCATTTCAATAAACTAATAAATAACTTTTGAAAGTATTAGAGTTATATCAACATACACTTTAGGTTTAACATTCTACTTTACGTCACCTCCCCATACAAATAAAATTGTACTAAAGACAGAAACGCTAACGACCCATTCGGGGGCACCCGTTCCCGCTGCACGTAACACTCTAAACGTTGACCATGTTCAGAGAACATAACTTAATTCTTGAAAACAACTTGATCCAGGTTTCATCTGTCATAATATCTTCATACTAATATTCTAACCATCGTATACTTGCAGCTCTTTAGACTCTCCACACCTCAGCACCAGCTATCACTCCGTTAGAATCCCTGACGCAATCCGAATAGCAGCTCTACAGTTTCACGTTCCTAGAACATCAAATTTCAGAAGTAACTCTTCCCGTGCAAATTGCAACTTGAGGACTGACTGGCTATATGTCATTGGGATAGAATTGCGGTGGGGGTAGGTTATATTCCATCTTCGGCATTACTAGCGATGCAGTTACTAATTGGATCAAGAAGAATGTTCAGCTGAGACTCTACACCATATATCAAATGTGAGTTTATAGAATCTTATCATCAAGTGACCAAAATAAATGGTAAATGGTTACAACGTAACAGACCCCATTAACAGAAACACTATAAAATTTTAAGTTGATATTCCCGGCATTTGAAACGTGTCTTACCGCAATGAGGATCTTTGGCTACTGGCATTATTCATTGGAAAGTTTTCGTAGAACCCTTGGTCTAACCACGTACTTTGGGTTGTCACTAAGAAGGCACGAAAGTTCAAGTGTACATACCCACATTAATTTCAGACAGTTAAGATGATGGAATTCTCCGAAGCAAGTTCTCTCTTCAGTTCAACAGAATCAAACTTAATTTGTTTTTTAAGAAATGGACGTCATGCTTGTTTCCCTGCACTCTTCAAGTAGCACTTTATTATGCATACAACTAAATTAGTATAAATGAATGAAGAAAAAGCAGATAACCTATTTAACCTACAGGTCCAAGAATGGGCATAACACTACGTACAAATTCTCACGACCGGCTACTACTCGTATATTGAATGAGCAAACGACTATCTCCGTCTATTGGACCGAGTTTCTATTAACAAAAGTACGAGCAAAAATTGATCAACAACGGATAGATTGGATTATAACACTCCATCATATATAAATGCAACACATAAATAGACCAACATAAATTAAACATTACAAATCAACGTGTATTCTTTGGAAACACAATTAAATGCAAAATTATTATGTTATTAATTCTTTTTCGACCTAAACATATCACCTAAGGCATATATATACAAAATTAAACTGAGATATTCTACAGACTGCCACTGTAGTTCACAACAATTAGAATTTGAATTTTATTTATGCTCTTTAGGCATCTATGGTTCAGGCCCGGATGGGGAGGGGAAAGAATGCAGGACAGTGTAAGTGAGGGCCTAAGTTCAAGTACCATCAAGCACCATTAACATGGTGTAACTTAGAAAACACCTGAAGAAAACCTCAGTCAGGATCGTCGGCTGCTGGGATTGAACCTCAGACAGGATCGTAGGCCACTGGGACTGAAACCACAACCCCCCGAATTTCTAAGCCAACGCTCTACCAGTGAGCCATGGCCGTTCGGTTCACAAAAATGAGCGAACGGCAGATATCAAAATAAACGTACCTAACTGAAATGTCAGAGACTCAGCTTTTGCTGTTTCAATTTCCTTTTAGAATTGGTTACCGTTATATTCGTTATTAACTCTTGTATCTCAGAAAGCACTAATTGGAAATATATTGTATATATTATTCACAACTCCTTTATTTTCAGGTGAAAGCTTCCGATTTTGGACTTGATAAACCTCTGATCATCGGGGAATTTTCCAGTACGAATACGTGCAATGATGGACGAGATATCACCGAACTTATGGACTACGCTTATAACAATAACTACCAGGCAAGTAAATCACATGAACATAAATCCGTTTTAAGATAGTCAGTATCAAATATATCTTGATGTTTCCTGTTGCTTTTCATAACTTTTTAGTGAATGCCAGAACCTGCGTTAGACCACGTAAGATATCCAGGTGGAGAGTATGTAACTTCACGATTCATTATGCCCAAAAGCACTGGAAATCACAAAACTCCTGCTGTGTGTATAATGTATTAACACACGTAAATTATATCAAAAGGTAGAAAAAACTAAAGCATCACAACTCAAAATTATTCGGTGATCGCTATCATGTTCGTGGTAAGAACAGAAGTTACTATGACCATCTGAATAAGAACTTTCCTTATTGTATGATAAAGAATACATCATGTTTACCATACAGAAAACTTTCATTAGTGTACGCACGTTGTATGTGAGTATGAATCTTTAGAACAACACATACATTGAAGAGAATTCTGAACGTGTAGAAGATCAGCAAATCACTTGTTGTATCGAAAGGTAAGTAGAATAAGTATGGACGAGTATTAATCCCATTTAGTTGTACAGAGTCTCGATCTAGCGACGTCGAACAATTGATATGATTATATCCGAATCACGACATGACATCGCGAACTGTTTACTACACTTAATTATGAATATAACCAACGATGAATAACATTAGAACATAACGCAACAAATGAAAAGCGAAACCCTAAATCAATGTTGCTAAATTCGACAGAAATATGCTCCTCCATCACTTTCGTCACCACTATTTCTGTTGCGCAGCATATTTGTTTTGCTCAGTGTTATTGGTCATCCGTAGTGTTCATCATAGGAACTTGGAAGTATTCTGGCTTTGTTAATATGTTGGATTGATAGGAACACGGACCTACTGGATAGGTTTTACCTTGAGGGAAAAGAAAGCCAGTAGTTCACGCCTCAATTGAAGACCTGAACTGAAAAACATTCCAAGTATACTTTTTTTCAATTTTTATCTTTTACATTCGTAGACAACAATGTTCGAAAGGCTATCCACTGGCTTAATATTACATCCTAATAAGGCACATATGCAGTTTAGCGGGGCAGAGCTGGACGACGATTCTATTTTGTACCCCAGATGCTTCTCCTTAAAGTGAATCCATTTGTTGCCAGTGCACGTACAATGGAGAGAACCTGGTTACATTGTTTTTTAAAAATTTAGACGAGCACGGTTATAGCGTTTAACTGCTCTAATTTACCTAAGATGCAATCTATTTCGTAGTAAATATTATTTTCTTAATCATAAAATATGTACAGCTACACATAATCATTATTTAAAAAAAAACAACAATAAACTAAAAACGTTATGACGCTTGCCGATAGATGGGTCCCTCAGAATGTGAATTTTGTTTGTAAAGTGAAAACGTTGTTGGAAATGTCCACAACATTTTCTACAGAGATGTTGTTTGCTATAAATATTCTATCCACTTCATTCTGTTTACTAAAAAGTAAACTATTTACTATTCTTCTAACTATAAATGTATTAATGTAACATCTGCTATGATTATCATTGTTAATTTTTTCACACAAATTCCTTAACAGAACGACCATAAATACTGGTGTGGGGAGGATGTTCCAAAACAAGTTCTAGTAACAAATGGTGTCCCATACAAATTTGTAATTTCCAAGTCCATGTTTAATTTCTTTCGAAAAATTCGCACCAAAAGAGAGATCGATTGCCACAGCTTTTACACTTTTCTCCATTGTAGGTTATTGATTTTTATTACTTTAAGTTTTTACATTGTTAATTCCTTCATTAAAGAATCTCGATAGATGGGAGGATAATTTCTAGATACTTTTCTGTTGAAGTTTTGCTGGACAACGAGCTCTGTCGGACGTTGACTGATTTTTTAATAAGAAACAATAATAAACTTATCGAAAAAAGAAACAATTTAGTAGTGTGTCGTTTTCTGTGAATTTGTACTTTTATATTTAATTTTCTTCGAATTCGGAAAAAATAAGTAAGTTTTCACATTTTTGTTCCATGTTTGCTGTACTGGCCACGCTTCATATTCCGGTACATGACTGCAATCTTTTTCTTAATTGAAGGATCTAGGTTCAACCATCTACAATCTCTCATGCTGAAGTGTATAAGTGCTCAACAAGAACACCATGTGAGCCCGAAAAAGGAGAAATAGAAGATGAGAAAAGGAATACTTTTGTATTAAATACAGCAAATGTATTAAAACGACTTTTCTTCAGGGTTTTCTATTTATTCTTTTGTATTTACGTGGCAACTTATAACGTAGTTAGCAACTACAGTATTTCAAATTTGTACACTTT
This sequence comes from Lepisma saccharinum, assembly GCA_022664845.1. Classification (NCBI taxonomy): domain Eukaryota; kingdom Metazoa; phylum Arthropoda; class Insecta; order Zygentoma; family Lepismatidae; genus Lepisma; species Lepisma saccharinum. The sequence goes on from JAGDQP010026492.1 coordinate 20,499, forward strand.
TACACTATATTCACACCTACAATATGTATCGTATGTTGAAAATAGAAAGAGTATACTTCACGCATCAACAAAATGTAACCAAATTTACACTTTGAACATGTAACAGTAGTTAACTAAATACAGTACTCGTTCCTGAATTGAAAAAGATCCCAAGTCCATTAACATATATACATATTTTTCACATTGATTTTTCTGTTTCACGCAGTTGAAACTTTCAGGAGGGACAAGAAAGAACATAATTAATAAGACAAATTACAAAAACGCGATTTCAAAAAAAAAAAACATTGAATATTAAAATATGTTTTGTTCCTCCTGAAAAATATACTCCGGTGGAATTGGGAAGTTTTTCAATTCAGGTCTTGAGTTGTGAACGTACGTGCTGTGCTGAAGTTCTGCCATCGACTGTACAGATTACATTTTCTATTTCTTTCTTAGAAAAGCATTTAAAAAATGCTAAATTTTGGATAGTTCCCATGTTATGATGTTTTACAATGAGCACATCATCTTACGGAGAGGAAGGTTACAATCAGAGACTGCTACCATTCCAGTGTTTCTCTGATGTGGCTGATGAATGTAAAATTTTGGAATCTATAGGAAATTTGATAATTAACTGGAATTGCTACACTTTGCTGAAGTTACAAGGATTTTTGTGTAAGTGTTCTTGAAGCAAAATCTTTAGTTTTGTGTCCAGATACTAACGACGAAGGGCATTTTTCAAGCAGGATTTGTTCAAAGGAGATTAAGGACCATATTTATGAATCACTCCCAAGAGGTGGGTGGCTCCCAGGAGCATATAATTTCAATGCCTCTGGGAGCCACCCACTCTTGGGAGTGATTCATAAATATCACCCTAAGTTATTTATATTACGGTGATCTAATGGAGTGAGGCGTAATTTTGTGTATAGAACAGTGCATTAGTAAGTAACCTAATTGAATCAATTATTACAGAAACTACCGATGTGGCATTATAATCTTATGGCGCGTGTGGCGTTTCAACAATAACATATTGGGTTGAAGTTTCATGCATTAATACCAAAATTTCTTGCAAACTTCATATTTGTTTTGTATTGTGGTGAGTCCCTCGGCAGTTGGGGCCAGGAGCGACAGAATCGCTAGCCCCCCCTTACGCCGCCACTGAACATTTTTGCACCAGTTCAACTAATGCAATGTAAACATAGTTAATATCTGTATTTTATGCTACTGATGTTAATAGATATTTTTGTATTTTCGTACTTTTAGGGAGCGTTGACATGGCAATACAACGGTGTGGGTGAATGTTCAGATTATCAAACCAATCAGCTGGATGCATTCCAACATGTCAGGAATTATGATGGAGTCAACATAAAAGTCTCTCATAAATAGCGTCTATTAGAAAGAAGAGTTACAGCGAAAAGAATGACAAGTATGTGCTACTTTTTCTGTAAGTTATAAACAATACCAACAGCCATTCCTCAATTAAAACTCTCGAGTGATTTGTTGTATGCCTTGAACCGAAATTGACTACTTTATTTTCAAATCATCTGTGAATACTTCTATCGTTGTTTATGCTATATATTGCAAACAATTATTCTATTAATAAATAAATTGATGAGAGAAAAATATATAGTCCTTTACTACTGTCAACTACGATATTTCCCTATTGTTCCAGTTAATCTCGATCGTCCACCAATTTGAAACAAATTTTCAGATCTAATTCAGTTTTTATGCTTGTTATCGTTGTGCGGCTCGGTTTTTCGTTTAGAGTTTAATGTAAAAACGAGACAGAAATAACATTAAAAATGTAGGCGAATTGAAATATGTAGCAATTAGCTAATCATCATAATTTATGCCTATATGTTAAAACTTTAATAATAAATTTATGAGTGTTTTCGTGAGGTAAATGTCGTGTGTGACCTGTCCCTTATTGATATTCTAGAAACCTGGCAACCCTGCACTCCAACAGCATCAGATTAAAGTCAGCGCAGTCAATATTTTTGTACTACGTTCACATATTGAAAGTTAAGAATTTGGGATGCATTCTCATTTTTATAGTTTACATACAATCACAAACATTCCTACACTTATTTTATGGTTAACTCTGGAGACGGGAGACGTATTTACTGCTAATATTTACAGACAATTCTTAGTGCATCATTAAGAAACCATTTCACAAAAGGGAAATCTGGGCCTGCAGTTTTCACTTTGCAAAAATTTAAGAGTGCAGAATCTTTCATGAATATTTCTACAAGCTTTCTAAAAGTTTGTTTCTCGAAAATGTTTTCCGCGCTTCACTTTGAAACATTTGAAGAAATATTCATCAAACATATTTATTCTGCAATCTTAAATTTCTGCAAAGTGAAAAGTATGGAGCGAAGAGTGACTGAAGAGCGTTCGTGAAATAGGACTCTGTTCGTATGACATTTATAACTTCTTTTTATTCTCACTTGGTAACGAAGAATGCTCAATAGCTTTTCAAGCAGACTTTTCGATTACCTAACGACACTGGCAGCCACTGTGAGGCGGGTGCAATGTAGATGTGAAAGGTGATAATGGAAGTTTAGTTCCACCTTCTTCTGCTTAGTGTCTCTGCCGATTTTAATATATTTATTCATGTTCCACTCTTAATAGATTCCTTGTGAGTGAGTAAACCTGTTGATAACAGAGGTCACTTAAGAACGAATTCATTTATTGTGACAATATTTGCATGTTTAAAATGAATAGAAATTCGTGCAGGTAAAACGAGACATTTTGTTCTGGTTTCAAGATTTTAAATTGTGTAGAATGGATTGCAAAATCATTGCTTTGTCTTATTTTTTTAAGTATCAATTCAACGGAAGAATCAATTTATGTCTTCTCGAATCAAAACGCTTATGCCATGTGCCAGGGAAATCGGAATATAACAAGCAGCTGTATAATCTTCTATTGTAATATGGCAGGAAATATACATATTTTTGGTACCTATGTTACTGGTCATTCCACCTAAAGTAGTACAGCCTGGCAACTTGACCTCTTTCAAAAATATTTTTTATATTTATATTCCGTATATATGAATAGTACAAAATGGACATTATTTTATTTTCAACGACACCAATTGATTAATGGCGGCCATTTTGGTATTGCTGCGCTTATCAAAATTTGTGTTTGCAGATGTTTACGAAAAATGTAATATCTGCGGACTGGTTTATCATAGGACATTCAAACAAACGTCGTTTCTTACTTTAAAGTCTGCTTGGTAATTTTAATACTCTGCATGAAAAGCTTGAAACGTGACCATACTGGTGAAAATGCTATGCAAGTGAAGAACAAATTCAAGGTACTCTTTCGCAGAGAAGAGATTGAACGTCAAAGTTATTTTTTGTACCATATTTGATATCAATGTGGAAGATAAACAGAAAAGGAAGGATGGTTCCTTAATTGTTTATGAACTTTTAAAAATAAAAACAATCGTATTTTATGAATATATTATGCCAGATATCTGGTGGGGGACCAGATAAAAATCTAAGTTTAGGATGTGTTATACAATTGTAGAACACGAATCTACGATAGAAATTTCAACTTTCAGATTTGAGTGTGAAGTGAGTTACAGATTTTTTTTTTTTTTTTAAAAAAAGGGAGTTACAGATTTGATTATATATCCATTGTATATCACTTTCACTTCCTTCTTTTGCTTTAGAGCTACAAACAATCAGCTTATATAATAAATAATGTCATGTTTATGCACCGTGAAAAAGAACGATAACTTACCTGGAACATTTCAGGGAAACAGTGTCGATCGTACTTCACAATTCTGCAACCTGCCTACCAGTTGTTGAATCCCCTGCTGATAGAAGTCAACGGTTTTGGAAGCACCGGGTACACTGCAAAAAATAGCTGTGTTAATTCAACACAATGCGGTGTCCCAGCGTGACTACCACTTTTGTGTGTCAAATCAACACAACACACGGTGTTGATTTCGATACTGTGGAAAAAAAAAGTTACGGCTTTAGGGAGATTTGAACGTGGGTTACTCAGCTAGAAGACGAGCGTCTAAGCGACTTCGCTAAATCGGCAGGCAGAAAAAAACCTCGATGCAAACGATATTTACTGAACAACATTTGAATTAAATTATTACACTATAGGTTTAAACAGTATATGGGATCAAATATATGTTGCTGAGCCCCCAAAACAAACTAAGTTGCTTACACGACTTATCCCAGGGTTTAATCAATTCCTATTTGTCAATTGAGAACCAGAATTCCCATTCATTGAGAATATTCTATTTCTATGAAAGCAAGCAAGATGGCGACAGCCAAACACTTGAGGAGCATTACTGCTTTCTTATCATAACAACATGTCAAATACTGCGCTTGATTTCATAAAAATAGAACATATTATCAATAAATGGGGATTATGATCCGTAATTGACAAATGGAAAAGTGGTTACATGGTATAAGTCGCGAGAGTAACTTTGTTTGTGTTTGGTGCTCAGCAACATTTTTTATCCTCTATATTGTTTCAATCTAGTACTCTTTTCGTCTGACGATTTAGAGAAGTCGGTAAGACGCTAGACTTCTAACTAAGCAAGCCATGTTCAAATCTAGCTGCAGCTATAACATTTTTTTTCTCCCAGTACCGAAATCAACAACGTGTATTGTGTTGATTTAACACACGAAAGTGGTAGTCACGCTGGGACACCGCATTGTGTTGAATTAACACAGATATTTTTTACTGTGTAAATCTTCGGCGCACGTCATCCTCATTTTTCAGTGTTTTCGTGGAAAGACGGTTTTCCAGACTATGAAAAAGAAAACAGTCTGTTAGTGCAACATCTGGTAAAAACGCCAGGGAGAGAATTTCTCTTAGCTATATTCCTTGAACTTAGCACAGCTTCTTCTTACGCGTACTTTATCCACTGCTGGATGAAGGCTTCTCCCTTTTCGTTCCACGTACCACGGTCTGCTGATATCCTCATCCCTATAGTTCCTGAAAAACGCTTGATTTTATATACCCATCTTGCATTCGGACATCGTCTCGGTGTCTTCTTTTCTCTAGGAATCCAACGTAGTACATTTGTCGTCAATCTTCCATCTATTCGGCTAGTTATGTGACCGGCCCATCTCCACTTCATCTTCTTCACAGTTTCGATTATATCTTCTACCTTCGTTTGCCACCGAACCCACACGGAAATAAATAAAAGATTACTAGCAACCCAAAAATGGGTTAATGTAACAGAGTGAGTTGGTAAATATAGAGCCTAATAAGTACAAGGTTACCGCAACCCAGCTAAAAAGGTTAGATCCAGTGGATTGATTTAACCCTCCACGTAGGTTATTTTAAAGGGTTATGATAAACAACTGTATTTAGTTATTTTAACCCATCCCAACGAAAATTTGTAAAAAAAAAAAAATTGTGGTA
>JAGDQP010026493.1:0-25868 GCA_022664845.1 Lepisma saccharinum
TTTTGTATTTATTCTTAAATTTTCATTTCTGTAATCATATTTCTATAATTAACTTTTATATTTTATTCTGTTGTAAATTCTAAAGAATAATAAAGATAGCGGGCAGAGAATCTCAACACGAACACCTTTTAGCAAAGCAATATACGGCTGAACACACAAACTTACGGAAATTATGACGTAGACCTATTGTTCTACTTTCCTTTAAGCGGCCATTTTGTGCATTTTTAAGACATCATACGATCGTGGAATCGATTGAATACACCGTTTTGTTTCTGCGAGTCCCAACACAGATTTTATTATTCTGTATATTCTACCAAAAACTAATATTTTAATAATTTATTAATAATCTAATAACGTTAATGCCTCAAAACAGGAAAAAAAATCAAAAGTTTTTAGTTTCAAAGTAGCACGGAGAATTGAAAAAAAAATGTTTTCCCTTTTTTTCCCCCCCCAATTTTTTTTTTTTTTTTTTTACTTCACAGCATCTACGAGAGTCGCCGTGGCTCAGACGGTAGCGCGGAAAGTGTTAAGAGGACCTTCCTGACTTGCCACAGAAAAATTTCGTTGGGGAACATACCAAAAATCCCTTAAATGTCCACCATCTTTGAATTTTCAAAATAAATAAATTTCTTCCGGATATTTTGTCGGTTGAACAAGAAAAACAACTAGAAAGTCAGTTTCTTCTGGAAAGTGTTAAGGGGATCTCCCTGACCTACCACAGCAAAATCCCCCATGGAGTATATGTCAGAAATTTCTTAAACGTCCGCCATCTTGGAATTTTCAAAACAAATGTATTTCTTCCGAATATTTTGTCGATTGAACAAGGAAAACAATACTAGAAAGCTAATTTCTTCTGAAAAGTGTTACGGGGACGTTCGTGGCCTAGCACAGAATATTCACCTGAAATTACTTTAGAGGAACGTGGCAAAAATCTCTCAAGCAATGGCCATTTTGAATTTTTAAAACAAATTTATTTCTTTTGAATAATAGATCAATTGAAGGAGAAAGCAAATACTACAATCCTAATTTTCAAAGTGCTAATTTCTTTATCCGCCTGACCTCCCGCGAAAAATCCCTTAAAGTTCCCTTTGGGGATCATGTCTAAAATTCCTCAAACATCCACCACCTGTGGTTGTTCAAATAAATTTATTTCTTTGCAATAGTATGTCAGTTGTGGAAGGAAACAAATACTTAAAGCCTAATTTTTTCGGGAAGTGCTAAGAGGACCTACCACAGAACAATGCCCTTAAAATCTACCTGAAATCCCAAAAACGTCCACCATCTTGAGTGTTCCGAAATAAATTTACTTCTTTTAAACGATTTGCCGTACGTTCATGTTGTTTGTATCAATCCACTACGTTGATACCAGAAAATATTTTGAACACGGTGGTTACATCTAAAAAAAATGTTTTGTATATAATTTTTGGAAATTAGATACAAAATTCTGAACAACTGCATTCATCTAAAAATAAAAATAAAATAAAATAGAGCTTTAACTTGTTATTCTTATTTCGTATTACGGTTATTGAGCGTCCAGATGAAAGTCACAGGCACATCTCAATGGGTAGGTTGTCATACAGCAGCAGCGAGGCTTTCATCCGATCGTTTAAAGTAAGAATAACAATTTAAAGCAAGAATTTGAGGAGAGAATAATAACTTAACGATCTATCTTTTTTATTTCTAGATGAATACAGTTGTTCAGAATTTTTTTCTAATTTGCAAAAAATATATACAAATTATATTTTCTGGTACTGGTAGATTGCTACAAACCACATGACCGTATGACAAATCGTTAAAGAGAAATAAATTTCTTTCACAAAACCTAAAATGCTGGACGCTTCGGGGATTCAATGCAGATTTTAGGGATTTTTTTTTGGGGGTGGTGGGTTAGGTAGGTTACATTATCACTTCCCAGAAGAAATTGTGCTTCAAATATGTGTATCCTTCTACAACTGACATACAACTTCGTACATCTATTCCCCATCCCTATCTCATCCTGAGACATAGATGTCCAGCGAATAAATCCCATAAGCGAAATCTCTTCATCGAGAGAAAATATCAGATATATCTGTATTGTTGTTCTGATGTTGTTATTTGACAGAGATCTTTGAGTGATCTGATTCTTCTGTTGCTCTCCAAAAACAATTTCAACCCTTTGAATGTAACAAGACTTTAGTAGAGTCTAACAAATATGTGGTTCTTTATTCTTAGCAATAAGATATGTCACTCTGTAGAAAGCTTCAGGCAGTGAGTATTGTGTAGATATGAAATCTAACTTGGGTAACATATCAGTTGAGTTGAATTGAGCTATGTTCTGTTTAAGAGACTAATATTTTTTCTATGATTAGTCACTTATTAAAACACGAACATGGAACGCAAACATAAAGATTTTTTTAAACATTCAGCTACAAATGTCGTCTGAACTATTTTGTCAATTGGACACACAAGAATTCCACTACATTTGGATATTTTGTATTATACCGTAGTTCGTGCGCTGGATACAAAACATTATTAATAGCATTTACTCCCTTAGATGCAGCAGCATAAATTCTGTTCCTGAGAGCTAGAAACGCGTAAGTCCAATTTTGGCGAAAATGTGATAAATGCAATTCTGTACAGCATTGAAAAATGCCTCTAATAACGTTCGTTCAATTCTTGTTATAAACGTGTTTATAATCTTGGTAGGCAAGTCTGCTATTTTGTTTGTCCATTTAGTTTTTATGTGAAAGGAAGTATACTTTTCTATTTTCTGGAAAACAAGGATTTGTGACTTACGCGCTTCTAGCTCCCAGGTACAGAATTATCTAGCACCAGCATGATTTATAACGAATATTTGTCGAAAGAATAGGTCCTTCTATAGAAATTTGTTTCAGGCACAAATCATGAAATATTTCTGGCTTGTTGTCTCGAAATGTTTTAATGAGAGATCGGAATATTAGTATTCTGTAAACCAAATTCTTGAAAATTTCAATTTTCTGCTCTTTTTTGTTATATTTTACTAGTATTTAGTGCTGTGACCTATCTTAGATGAGAAATTGGTGGACATTTCCTTGATCTTTACAGTGCTAGCAACATTTAAATGTCCTCAAAAATCGATAATACTTGTTTGATGATCGAACTTCTTTTGTTTTAGATAGGAGTGCCAGTTCAATTGAAAACCATTGGAATTCTACCTTGAGGAAAACTGAGGAGAAGGCATTCTAGGAACACACCTTTGGAGGGAAAACAAGGAGAGCCAAATTAATAATCCAGTGTTCAACCTTTTGATCAAGTTACGAATAATTTTCATATATCAGAAAACAAGCCTATATCCTCATCGTCTGATATCTAGTTATCTTTAAAGTCTGAGGCGGAGTATTTTCGTCCTCAGCCAATATTGTCTGAAGATAATTCGTTGGTAAGTTCAGGTAACATGCTAAGAGCTCGTATTCTGTGTACTTTAGTACTTGAAGGGAGCGGTTAGTCATAGGTACGTAAATTTCCTTTCCATGATGGATGAACATGATTTATGACATTGTGACTTGTAACGCTCCTTGCACCGCATTAGGTTTGCATGTCAGTTTTTCCCTGATGGAAACCTCACTCAAGAAAAAATTAACTTCAGGTTTGTACCAAGTCCTGTTGAAACATCTGTTTCAGCTGTAGTAGGGTGTTCTAATTAGTGTGATCGTTGTTGTGTGATGCTTTGAAGCGACATTGTCAGGCAGACGTTGTAAGAAAAAGAAGAACAAATAGGTCATTTTGAGTTAGTATAGAGAAAAGGAAACATAATAATAGATCTACTATCACAGAGACCTCTACAAAAACTAGGTACTTTCTAGCACGGCTGCACAAACATCCAGTGGAACAGACACACTTTTTAAATTTATTTCAAGGTGGTGAAATATTTGGTCTCTTCTCTTTTAATAATTTTCTTCTTATGGGTCTGATTTGCTTTGCTACTAACAAAGATACTATGGACGGTACTTAGTGAAGTGTTTGTCAACAGCTGTGAGGAGCCTAGAGCAGTGGTTAGTAACCTTATTTAAGGCGGGCTCTTTTAGGCGACACTTGCGACCTCTCAAGATCGTAATTATCTCCATTCGAAAATTATAATTTCCTGTAAAATCGATATATCGATTTACTCGAAACAAACCAAAGAAATTTTTGTTTTAATTTTCTGCGTTGCTTATGCTACATTCTAAAACAGAAAATAAATTTGTTAATGAAGCTTGTGGTTTTTAATGTTTATACACTCTCGCACAGGCTGTGATTTGCAGAAATTGTTGGGGGAGAGGGCCATGATTGGAGGAGACAACTTGAAAATTTAAATAAAAAACAAAAAACATGAGAATCCGTCATGTACATTGTCAATGAATATCATCACGGTAGGTGTTAGGATAGACAGTCTACACGTATTTCGTCTACTCTACTACCTAGTTGTACATGTATAAAAACTAAATATCAAGTAATACAATGTAGAAAATAAAGATGTTTTCCTTCCTATTAATATCCATCGTATACATGATTTGCTGGAAACAACGGAAGACTTGTACAAGGTAAACAGTCATTAAAACTGGAAACCTGTCAATGAAACTGGACGAATGTATGATAGTGTGAACGCGGGGATTGCTGCGTACATTCCACTATCCACCAGGAAGCCTGATGATCTATCCGATTGCTTTCAGTTTTTTCCCTGACTCAAATTTGAACCGCACAGTGTGGAAGGCACATGAAGGCTCGACTACCCATCAGGTTTCTATTAGAGAAAGTATTTGACAGGAAAACCTGAAGGTGTCAAAGGGTCGTATAAAAACGAATGACAAATATAGAATTGACAAAGCTTACCATCATCAACAATAATACGTTATTTACATAATTACTGAATTGAAACTGGAACTCGGGACATAAAATTGATGAACACTGGAATAAGTTATTAAGGAACTTCAAAATAAATTTTATTTTTGGTGTAAAAGTTAGGAATTTTTCATGTTTAGTTTAGAGTTCCTTTATATTTTTATTTTTCTGTCCTTTTTACTTAATTTTCTTACATCACTTATAAATTAATTTCTACAGGACAAGAATTAATTTGGTATTGCATGCTTAAATGTAGTAGAAACGGGTAGAGAGGGAACCAGTGTTTGTTGTTCTTTATAAATTTACTTTGTGTAGTTTGTACGTGATTGGCTGGCAGGGGTGCCAATCAGGAACCGCAGATAGCTGTGTCCCTAGATGTGTTGTTTATGTGATTTAATATGTCTGATGAAGCTGTTAGTTCTGGAAATTGTTACAAGCTTTAAATTTTTAGTAGAACGTATTTTCTTTGCTCAGCTATTATTTTATTTTACTGAAACATGTGTGATTTTATAGCCGAGAAAACTAAAGTTCAGTTTATTTTTAAGCACTGGGATTCGGAGTAGTAAAATATAAGCTTCCGTTCTCCAAAAGTATGCTGTTAGTCCCAATTGAACGACCGTAAATCGGGAAATAAAGTTTATTTCAAGGTATTATAGAAAATCACATTTAAATGTAGATTTAGCTGGTACATATTTACCATCTCATCAGCGTAAATTTAATTACACAAGTTTGCTGTAGATATTTTGCTTTTCCTTGAAACAAGATCAGCTTATATTATTTTTAGTTCGTAGCAGATAAAATAAAGTATTAAAATATTTGCCTTAAAAATATTCGGTTAGTCGTTACTAATAGTATTTGGATATCTAAATTTTCTGCTGCTTCAAATAGAACCTAAACATAGCATCTAGATATAATGTTCTTGTCATCACTTAAACTTGGACACGTGTAGCTTATTTAAATCTTGATACAGGAACTTCGAGCTATTCTATCAGATGCTTTGTATTTCAATTTAGTGTTCCTAACTACTTTGTTTTTGTCTTTCAGCCATGCAGTTCGAGTGGAACAGATCCCGAGGACGACATAGATCAGCTGATAAAGATATTAAGCTACGATGAAATTATTTTATCTATAGAAATTGTTAAACGTTTACTTGACGCCGATGGAAATGAAAGGTGTGAAGGTGTGAAGAAAGAAAACCATGTGGAGATAAAACAAGAGAAGGAATCCGAAAGTATAAGAACTGACTTAGGGGAGTGTTTAGAGGACCAGAAGCCAACTTTGCAGGTACGTTGTTCCGAACAGTGTAAAGTACTTATTTGTTATCTTCATATAAATACAGTTTCCTTTCAGTTTCTGCTCTGTTTTTTTATAGTCATATATTTCAAAAATGTTATCATTTCATGGTCTGATTAGAACACAGATTTGTTTTGGAGTCTCTTTGTAACAATATAGGATTCAGAGGTTGCGCAATATATCAAGGAGAGGGTTCGCCGCACTTCCAAACTTCAGATTTGTGCTCACATTAGTATCATTTTAGGCAAAATTTTGTGCATTTTACGTAACATACACAGTCAGTGTCTCCTAAATCGTCGTTAACACCTCTCCTTTCGTCCAACAGTACGAAGATTCTGAAATTTTGTACCTTAAACAACGTATTTGAAATTTTAAAAACAATTATTTAGAAGTTTATACATGGTATGATAGATGTGTTATTTTTTTATTATCCTATTTTTTATATATGTAAGAAGGTCATGAGAGATTAACATTGTGCAATTTTGTGCATTTGGAAAAAAATCACGTGTGCAGTATGAACCCATAAAGTTCAGGGTCACGGACCTCTTTTGTTGTGAAAATGTAAACCAAGCCTACTTCAGAATGCTATAGCTTTGTAAAGCTGCATTATCCCAGGTTTGTGTTTACATATAGTGATAGTACTCTATTAGCTGATGATGACTATTCAAAAATTCTAATGGGGCATTGTTGCTTTCCATTATTGAGTGGCAACAGGAAAGGAACTAAAACCCCATTTTGTATCTCGTGAAATTTTATGTTTATGGTGAACCTAAACGATGTGATATAAAAATAAATGTGGGGTCTCAATGCTTTATGGGTGAAAGCTACTTGAAATTTAAAGATGTCCGAAATTTGCGATTTTTATTGGCTATTATCTCAAATCAGCGTCACCGTGGGGAAGATCTAGTTGTACCTTATTGTAGCTGGAGATGTCTAAAAACGTTAGGAAAAGAGAAAACGGTGGGGCCTTCTTTATTTCCCAAGGTGAAAGCATTCTTAACATGTTGTATTTCACTGCTTTGGGGCCAGTTCGTCTGAAATCTTTCCACGTGGTTGCTCGGCTCCTTCTTAAATTTATATCGAAAAGTCTCGCTCCTATCCGCTCTATCCATTTTCTCTCCTACCATGTGAAAACACGTTTGCGAAACGTAACCGCTTTTCTTTTGAATGGTAAACTTTCTCTACACCTGTCTTGGTATTCGAACATGTAAATTCCTTTTCCCTCCATTTTTTTTTAATCTTATGTATATAAAATGGTAAAAAAAAGGTATATTAACATGTATATTAAATGAAATACAGAAAAAAAAAAGCAAAATGGAAATATTGGGTTTTGGAAACAAGCTTCTCATATCTGCCTTCATATTCTGTTTTTCTTCAAAATACTTTTATTACTTACTGTACGAAAAGATAACTTTTGTATTCAATCCCTTCCATGCAAAGAAACATGCTTTGCTTCAGTTTCTGTTTATGCATTTTAGGACGTGTTTATGTCAATAAAAACGTTCATTCCTGCAAATTCAATGTATCCGGCAGCTTTTTTTTTTTTTTTGTAAAGTTCCGCTTGTTTATTTTTTATTTTTACAGTTTTGTCCTGCATTTAACCTTTGACCAGGCCTCGTAGATCATAGCGTGAGATTTGGCTGCAATTTGATATGATGAATTAGCCATGTCCGGAAGGCTTTATACGAAATAACGTTTCTCCGGGAAATAACTTCAGAGTTATAATCTGAGAAAGGAACTGTTGTGGATCAGAAATTGTGATCCACTCCCGAGGAATGTGATTCGAAGTCATTTTCAGAATTCAATAACTTCTGATTAGGGAATATTTATCACAGCTCTCTATCCAAGCAAGACATTGCATCAAAAGCCCCACAGTTTGTTCACATTCGCAGAAATAAAAGACTGCAAAATGAGACTCTGAGTTTTGACATCTCAAGAGAAAGGATACCGTATTTAGTGTGCCTGATGTTGAACAGGTAATCCATCAAAGAAGGTGGTAATATTTTTTCTAGTAACTGTGATGTGGACTCAATTAACACACATTATAACCATCTAAGTCCCACAAAAATCGTGTTACATGTTGCTGAAAGTACAAAAATGACCTCTCAATATTCGTATTACCTCTGCAATAAGAAATCACGAATAGAACTCCATTAGGAAGTGGTCGAAATATGCGAACCTTTATCAAACTCAGTTCGTAGCTACTAAACTATGTTTGAACCCAGATAAGATCCAAGGAATATTTTGAGGAATGATGTTTACTTTTTATTTTATCTTCCGAACAGTCGCACTGTAAGTAAAGCCATTTCTTCCATTTTCTATGTCTGCACAGCAAGCAATAAACGAGCTTCTTTTGTTCCTCATCTAGTACTCTGTTTCATTCATCACTTAAAACATCTGACACATGAAATTGTTACATATGTTTTATCTGTACTCTGAAAGTAAGCAAAATGGGTTGAAATTATTTCCCAATAGCATACAGTATCAATGTACGTGGAAGTATGAAATTTTAATAAATAAAGTTGGTTTTCCAAATTCCATTATGAGTATTGATCATTGCTAACCAGTTACACGCTATAAGCAATTATGGATTGATTGACTACTTAGGGAATAATATAACGACCATATAACATTTCTGGATGCATATAATGACCATGACCATATAACCGACGAGGCAGAAGAGTCAGTTGCAGAAGTCACGTATTTCTATTATTAATTTTTAAATTAATTTGAAACGTCAAAATTTTCTACGTTTATAATTCTCTACCTTCAACAGAAATTTTATAAATTTCTTATTTCTTACTGCCATCTTGACACGATCTTTTTTTTTTTCAAGATTAACCCTGATGTCATCAGCGATTTTCCTACGCCTCTGAAATCATAATCAATAGTTCAAGATAATTTTGATCAGTTCCCTCTACGATCGCCTAGGAACAATCCTATAGTCACGTGTAATACCAAGGCTGGATAAAGGGATGGGCTTAGGGGGGATGTAACTCAGAGCCTCCAGGTGGATAGGGGCCTCCACTCGGATCAAAAATCTCAATTGACTGTCTGAAAAGTAAACAGGATAAGAAAATATAAGACCAAGAAATATTGAAAACATATCTTCGGTTTTTATCAACTGTCTTAAAAAATTAGCATAAATCAGGTGTTTTTTTTTTTAAATCGAATATAGTGCTTGAGAATCGTGATTCATATTTTCTTGTTGTTGAATAGGAGTGTTCTGCAGTCGCATACTCGCTAAACCTCGTGGCACAAAACAGTGCAGCGAGAGCCTTAGTACTAGTTTTTGTTATTTTAATTCAAATTTTGCGACGACTGAATGACTTTTTTTGCAGCTTCTACTCATCGTTCGAATATTCTTTGAAGAATAATGGTCGACTGAAGACATTGTCCGATATGAGATGGTTGTGCCGTGAAGAAGTAATACCAGCTGCTCGACAGAATTTCGATGCTGTTTACGTGTCACTTGAAGAAATTGTCAAGAAGAAAAGGCGGAGACAACAAATCAGGCAGAATCGCTTCTGAGAAGCTAACCAAACTGGAGACAGCTCTATTGGTTGTTTTGTTCGATGGCGTGTTGTCTCGAATGAACAAAACGAACAAATATTTTCAAAGGCCTGAAGTGAATTTAATTAGCGAATGAATATATTGATTACGTTTTTCAGCCATATTAGGGATATTTTTGATGAATATGAAAACCAAGCTAGTAGCTTAACTGAGCATGTGTATCAAGAATTTAGCGACGAAAGGAAACGCAAAATAAGGAGATTTCCTGATAGAGAAAGATCAGAAAAACTGAGTGATACCCAAGTGATCTCGATGAAGAAAGTTTTCGATCTGAAATTCTTCATTTTAATGGATATTTGAAGTGTTCCCTAAAAGAGAAGGCTGCTAATATTTCACCAATTGAATAAATTAACGTTTGAAAATGAACTTGGGGAAATTTTTCCAAATATAATGATTGCTTACCGGATTTTCCTGTAAATACCAATCGCGAATTGTGAAGCTGATGGAGGATTAGCTCTCATCAAGAACAAATTACGTGCAACAATGGAACAAGAACGCAGTTCCGCTCTCGCCTTGTTATCAGTTGAAAGTGAGGTGGCCAATTCTCTTGACTTCCAGGATGTGAAAGAGGACTTCGCTAGGACCAAAGCTAGGAAAATAAATTTTTGAGGTACTCATTTTTTTTATTACATGATATGTAGTTAGTGTCTTTCTTTTATGCTTTGGAACGTTCCATTATAGTATAATACAATGCATGGAATGGTTGATGTCGTAGAACTATGTGTATTCCCTTAATCTTCTTACAGTACTTTCACAGAAGTGAGCAGAGGCCACACATTGCTTCTAGCCCCGGGGCCTCCAGATGGGTTAATCGGGCCCTCTGTAGTACTACTGAAGTCTAAATTCTGAACACCCCAGATTAAACCCTACTACATGACAATCATGGGGAAGTTCCTGAGTTACATTTTGAAGTGGAATGTTCAGTTCCTGGAAACAATGCTTTGTTCGGCAAACCACGATTAACGTGAAAGGAGTAGGACACTGTTTGACTCTGTGGCCAATCCAGAAGGTTTACAGGTTTGCAGTGTCGGGACGAAGTTCCGAAGTTAAACATTTCTCTTTTGTTTCCATGTCTCCATGTGTATGTGTTTTTGCCTCTCTGTCTCACTCTTGGGTGTACGGCCGTACCCACTGGAATTTTTCTTATGTCCACATTAAAATCAACATTTATGCGTGTAGATAGAATAGCTATATAATAAAATATACCCTGGCGTATATAAAATTTCCTTAGTATTTCTGCTACCGTGTATTCTGACTGAGGTTTTCCCTCAATTTCACTAGGCGAATACCGGCATACTCCCTTAAAAAACCTTTACCTAACACTTATTGCACCACGCATACAGGTAGGTTAATCTAAAGTGGTACTTTGATACTGTTTCTTTACAGTTGCGAATGCATATAACCCAGTTCTGAGAAGTTCACTAAAGTGAGTAAACGTTTTTCTTTTTAGTAATTAACACGTACCGGGGGTGTACCGTCTCGCAGATAACAAACAACGATGCTCTCCCAAATGATTAAACGTGTGACAACTGTTCGTGCAAGGGACGATTTGAAATCCGTTAACCAGTGTGCTGAGTCTTCGTCTTCAAATAGTAAGCCTAGTATTGCAAATGAAGTTATACGTTTACGGAAGGAAACGTATTCTCGCTGTAAATAAAAAAAAAAGCAACGTAATTATGTTCAGGAGATCGTTAAATTAAGAACAGCTATTCGGAAGTATAAAACTGAAACTTTAAGCGACAAACAAAAACTTGTAATTCGCACTATGTCTAAAAAGTGTGACAGAAACTCACGGGGAATGCGATACGAACCGAAGTTTATTCTGGAGAGTTTGACTTTTCTAATAAAATCAAAGAAGGGCTACGAACATTGTTTAAAGCATGAGTTCTTGCCATTGCCATCAGTTTCTCTTTTAAGAAAATTATCAAGGGGACTGAAGTGCGATTATGGTTTAAACCCTCATGCTCTGGAAGCAATCTCTCAAGAGATGGAGCAAAGTGATGAAAATGACCCTAATTGCGTACTTGTATTTGATGAAGTCAAATTAAGGGAAGAAATACGATATAATTCGAGTCGGTGTAGATTTGATGGGTTTGTAAATATGGGGGAGTTCACTCAGTGTAAGGATAAAGGAGTGCTTGGTGTGTTTTTGTGTTTTTCCTTGTGCCTCTAATGAAAAACTGGGTTCAGCCAATTGCAGTTTATTTGTCAAAGAATGACACTCCGCGTTCTATTCTCTCGAAAATTATTGTACAGGTTATAATACAATGAGAAAACAATAATGTAAGAGTCGTAGCACACATGACACGACAAGCTAAAAAGGGTGTTGTTTGTATCAGCTCTTTGCCACTGAAATATGGGATCTCTCGAGTCTCTTGTTTCCATAGTGTATTGGTTCTTCAGACACTCTGCAGCCAAGTTATTCCACTGCCAAGCCAACGTTCAAAAATTATTCAGCTGCTGCCGACGAAAGACAAAACACACAGCTTAAGAAAACTGACGATTCAACTTTCGCTCTACGCATCTCAAGAGCTAGAATGTCAGAAGCATGATGAAAGTGACGCTCAATTGTAAGAAAACACTTCATCTTCTAGCTTCGTTTAACAATGGCGTTTATACAATACCATGAACAGATTGACGCAGACATGCCATATACTCTAGAAGATAAGATAAAACTAGGAGTCCTTGCTATCACATTTCAAATCTAAATTGCACCGTACCATCCTGTCTGGTAGGGTAATGCGATCCCAGTGTTGTCAGGCTTGGGAACGCTATTCAACATCCAGCGTTACCAACTCAGGATAAAAAGAAGCTAGAATTTGTAATTTCTAGTTTTTGTTAAATCTTTTGTTAATATTGAAGTAAGAACTGAACAATATCGGCATATCCCACCTCCCACCTTCGGATTTCTGTCAACCGAATAGAAACGCAATAAATTTGCACAACACAAACACTACACAACAGAAGAATGTAGACGACAGAGTTCAAGTCTTTCAATTCTTATTCGTTGCATCACTAAATAATTTTATACTAAGATAAGCCAGAACTGATAAGCGGAAGCAAAACGACAAGAGCTCTCTCACCAAGGTTTATCTCTATAGACTGAAGGTGTTGAAATCTTTATACAGTATTTTCGTGGAAATAAAACATCTGAATGTAGTGTAAAATATTGAATCAGCTTTCGTGATTTTCCTCGGATGTTTCTGAAAACTGACGAATTTTCAACTTTGAGAAGCAGCTCCGGCGCCAAAGATCATTGTGAGTGGTACGGATATCTTTATCTGATTTGAAGGCTTTTCAACTTGGTCCGTCCACATGCAGAGGGCTATTTTGCAACTAATATGCCAAGTACATAAGAAGACAGTTTAGTTGGCATATCACATATATATACACCCCAAGTTTTTTAAGTTGGTAATTACAACTGGAAACAGCTAATGAGATTGATTGTTAAACAACATTGTTAGGTCGATACATATGTTAATTAGATTCAATTTCGACTCACCGGATATAAACATCAAAACAAAAACTGGCAAGAACGAAATTTACACTGTTCCATGGGCGCCCATCTTGTGGTTTTTAGAGGGGGCAAAGATAAAGTGACAGTTTTTCTATGATTTACAAAAAGG
The DNA here is from genome assembly GCA_022664845.1 of Lepisma saccharinum. Lineage (NCBI taxonomy): Eukaryota > Metazoa > Arthropoda > Insecta > Zygentoma > Lepismatidae > Lepisma > Lepisma saccharinum. The sequence continues at coordinate 13,329 of JAGDQP010026493.1, forward strand.
TATTAACAAGATAACCACTACAATATTTACTAAATTAAGAGCGCAAAAAGAACCATGTCTTGAAGTACATTAAACCTACCTTAAAGTATCCTGGAAGTTAATGACTTTATAAAGTAGTAAACTTGAAGATATTATTTATGAAATATTTGTCGAATGTGTCCTCTGCAAAAGAAACTCTGCCCCAAAGAATCCGTGCTGGTTTACTAAAGACATTATTAGGAAACTCAAGGTTAAAACAATTTATAATATAAAGTCTATACATACAAAATTGAAAATTCAAAACCCTACTATCACGAATTTGTTCGATTGAGTAGGGAAGTAAACAAAGACATAAAAATAGCCTTTATATCAAATTCTGAAAATAATATCAATAACGATCCAGGTTAACTGTGGAAATTTATTAAAAACAAAACAAAACATCTTCCCCCAAATATATTAAAATTTGAAGGTCGGATTTGTGTAACAATGAAGAAATAGCTAATATGTTTGCACTGTATTTTCAATTACTATTTGTATCCTCTTCTCAACCGTTCAGTAATTTTGATAGTGATTTTAGGGGTTACGAAGAAATCTGAATACTGCCTGTTGATGAAATACATTTGAAGGAAATAGGAAAGGCTGTCAAGAATCTAAAATCCAAAACGACAGTTAAATCAGATGGTATACCCTCGTATGTAGTGAAAGGATGTATTGACAAAATTAAATATTCCCTATTGATTGCGTTCAACTTGACACTAAAATCATGTGTTTTCCGTAAAAAATGGAAATCTGCTTTAGTTTGTCATATACCTAAAACAAACAACATACGAGAAATTACCAACCACAGGCCTATAGCAATCTTACCAATCTTTGCAAAATTCTCTGAACTGATTGTATATATCAACAAATTATTTATCATTTGAAGGGCAGTTATCTCAACCAAACAATATGGCATTGTTCCACGGTAACGAACCTTACAATTGTTTCAGATTGTATTGAAAACACGTTGGAGAAAGGAAAGCAAGTCGATGCGATTTATATTGACTTTGAAAAGGCCTTTGACAGACTTAATCACAATGTATTACTAGGTAAATTAAATCACCATCACCTCTCTATCTTTGATTATGTTCATGTTATCTTATCTTGCTAATCACAGACAGTCTGTTCTATTTAAGGAACACAAATCTGATGAATATACAGCGCTGTCATGAGTCCCGCAAGGCTCGAATCTTGGAACGTTGTTAATCCTCTTGTTCGTTAATGACCTACCACAATTCTTACCAGAAATTGAAAAAGTGCTATTTGCGGATGGCCTCAAATATATGCTAAAATTAATTCCACGAAGATACCATAAAACTACAGCATGGTTTAGGCAACTGGTGCGTTATCAATCAACTTGCAATTAATACAAATTTTTATCATTCAGTATAAATGAAACGATTTATAGATTTAATTGATTGATTTATAGATTTAATTGATGAAATTAACGTTTAACAGCCACATAAAAACTATTACAAAGAAGCTTTTAAAATTCTAGCATTTGTAATAAGAATGGGAAGAAAATTTAACAACGTTTGTACATTAGAGAAAATGTACTATGCTTACGTTCATTAGAGCAAAGGCTGATTCATTTCTGATCTGTTATTTCTTAGGAAAATAATTCAAAATGGCTTAGACTGCACAGACTTGGTATCATTGTTGCAGTTTCGTGTCCCGTCATAAAAAACTCGCGTAGACAACACTGGTCTCTTCCACTGCAAAAAGGCTAGGACAATATAATGATGAAATCACCAATCTGTAATCAGAATATGTAACTACCTACAATGAAATGTGTAGAACTTCCATCGAATCTTCGTCTTCGAACGCATTTAGAAATATTGTAATAAAAATGTCTGTAAATGAGCATATTAAGTACAGACAATCTAATTGGGCTACAAAACTTGTGTTGACAATAAATATATAAATAAAATAAAAGTAAATAAAAAGTAAAATATAGAAAGTGTATATAAACATTTTATTTTTGTTTTCTATCTTGCATAGTATAATTTTCTCCGGCTAGGGGGGACGAGCGCCCCCTTGCCCCCCCTCATGGGCGCCCTTGGGGGCGAAAATGAAACAAACGTTGAACTAAATTTAATAATGACTGGTGAAAAGAATATTCATGCTCAAGAAACCGAAGAGATTACAATGCTTATTGCTCAGGATATCGTTCGTATTTTAGCGTTTCTTATCGAGGTGGAAATGAAATTAAATTAAGAAACAAGTGAACATACAACACTTTAATTCTTCAGTCGACTTCCCAATCGAAGAGGAACGTAAATGCTTACTTTATCTTGCATGGAAGCGTAGATCATTGAAAGTGATAGCAGCCAACGCATCATGCGTCTATCATTCGGTTCAACATAATCGAAGTTATCTCCTGTGGACTGTTGCAGCAATTGAGTCTCGCTCTTACCTTCCGAATTGAATTTTTTTTTAATATTAACGTCGAGGTAACATTTCTGCTGATAATTAGTTATTTTTCTCTGTCAAATATTTGCACGATATTTCTCTAGTTTTAAAGCAGCGACAGTGAAACGTCTGAGTCTGATACTGCAACTAGTTTAGTGTTAGAAAGCAATGAGACATCATAAATAATAATGAAACAGCTTTAATGTCTTGTTGTAGCTAAATAAACTTTAAAAGTCCTGATTTCAGTCAGAATAATGCTTGCAGCCCTGTTCACATCACGTCCATACTTTTGACGAAACCTTCCTTGTCAGTATCCTGAGAATTCTTAATCCTACATCAGAGCAGAAATCCTACATCCTACAGCATGTATGTATCTATTCTCTCCGCCGATCACGAACCTGCCCTAAACTGCACGTAACTTCCCTCGCAGCACACCTTCTTCCTTTTTCTTCTTTCCTGAGTAATATTTCTTCAAATTTCCTTCATTTATCCATTCATTTACTGAATCTGCCTCTTTTCTCAGTCCCTTTTACTATTGTTATTATATTTCCCTCTGTTTGCTTATACCCGTATCTCGTTCAGGAAGGCTCTTACCACTCACTGTTACCAGCTGCATTACCGTTACACGTCTTCTTTTTTCTGACTACTCCCATAATTTCCCTGCCTTCTTGACCTGGTAATTCTGTTACTAGTGACCACTACTTTCAATATTTTTCTATTCTTTGCTGTAACCACGCCTTTAGCGAAAGTTGGCTTCTTTTAATTTTTGTGTGATTTTTTTTTTCACTTGAATACGTACGCAACCTTCGATTTACCGTGTGTTATCATATATGTAAGTAAGAGAAATTATTAATGAGTCTTGATTATACTGTAACTACCTTTTGTTTATCATTGAACTGAAAGGAATGTAAGAGAAAAATAAAATTGATTAATGAAGAATCCATTATTTCGTAGTGTGGAGAGATCAGAAGTGGGAAAAGTAGCTGTTAAATTCAACCTTTCTTTCTTTTAAGATGTTCTCATTCCCAAATGGAGATTAACCAAATACAAATTCGAGTTATCTTCTTGGTCTCCAAAAATGGATAAAATTTAATAACAAAATTATTAATGAAAAGCAAAAAAATAAACTGGAAATGTTTTAAACGTGGAAATACATGATGAGCTTGTGGAAAAGTTTTTTGTGAAATAGGAAAACTCCTTCAGCTATCCATAAACGCTTACTTTGGACTAAGTTTATAAGCACACAGTTTTATTTGCGTTTTATTTATGGCCTTCAGGCATCCAGAATAAGCTCGAGACTGGGCGGGAGATGACGATGAAACGCATTAGGCCAGGGCATAGTATAGGTACCATCCCGATCTTTGTATGACCAGGGAAACACATGGAAAACCTCATAATCGGCTCCCGTTGAGCTCGTTTCCAGAACCATGCGATTGCTAACCCAACGTTCTACAAACTGATGGACGGCCGATTGCTCAGACAAAATAATCTGCAAAACATTTTCTTATAACATTTAATTGTAAGACAATTACTACGCACTTTTCTCTGCTTCAAACTGAATTTTATTTGGAATTAATATGACATATTTTTTACTGAGTAATTTTATTTAAGCTGAATATTTTTTTTTAATTATTTATCCTTCGTTACTAATCGATTCAGGCGTAACAGCTACGCTTTGAATATGACCCCGACACTTAATTCTAATCAAATTCAACTGTCAGTCTAATAGTTCCAAAGTCATCTTTTAGCGACTCATCTGTCTGTCACAGAATGACAGTTGAATACGATTAAAATGAAACTTGGGAATAAATTATGAAATATAGTTATTGTGCCTTACCCGATTCGGAACAAAGCGCAATTTATAAATCATCGTAAACGGACGAATTAAGCTTAGATAAAGTAACTCAAATTAAAACGAACAACGTCATATCAGTTCGAAACAGAATTCAGCTTGAAACAATAATTTAGATCGAACTGAAACTTTGTCATTAAGACAAGTATCCGTAGAAATTTACTTATAATGAAGTGTTACTGCGTAAAACAGTGTAATATTGTTGTGTACGTGAGAAGTTAATTCAATGAAATGTATATTCTTCATTGGTTGAAGTGGTTCCGTTACTTCACAAAAACCGTTTCAATAAACCTAATTCGTATTTATCTGCGTAAAATATCACAAAGTCTCCTTATTCATCTAAAGCTTTTGTTCTTTGTTGTTAAATTTCTTGCATTCCTAGAAATTAGAGATAGCTTCAATTAAATTTAGGTCAATCTCCTTTGCAAAAGGATACATTTTAGAAGAGACATGGTGTGTTTAGCTGTTAACTTTTCGTGATCTGATCTTCTAAAATTCTGAGTTATTGAATTTTCCTTGTCTAACATTCCTTGACGGGTTGGAGTCTAACGTCCGGGTTGGAGTTACTGATCTCCCACCAAGCGACTCCCCATGTGACCGATAGGAAAATTCCGGCAAGATATGGTGACTGCGTGAAATATTCCGGACCAAAACCAGTACTGCTGCCTTGAACTTAGTAGAGGGCTAACTGCAAAGGCTGGGGGAAGGTAACAACGAACAAAAATATATTGGTGAAGGGAAGCATCATCATTACCACCCTGAGGCTGAAGATGAATGGCATAGGAAATGCTTAGAAATGGACAAAGGACGACATCTTGAATATATGACTTCATGGGGAGGTCGTAGGGCTGACATATCTTCATTGCTAAAGCATGTCAGGAAATTGTAACATGTGGTCCATGGATTCTAATTGGGTAAAATATTCCGGAAGTAATGTTTCAAATACTAGTCTGTCATTCGGATCTCCGGTTGGGGACTGCTCCAATGGGCTTCAACAACAGGATTAAGAAAAATCTTAGAATTGGAACGTGGAACGTACGAATCTTATAAAAACATGCGCTTTTCAGGTGTCGGTATTGGAGACTGAAAGGTATGAGCTAGACACATTTGCGATACAGGAAGTCCAATGAGAGGGTTAAGATTGTATCCGAAAAGAAAAATACACTTTCTATTACGGGAGAACTCAACCACACAATTTTGGAACAGGATTCTCCTTTAAAAACAACATCCTTCCGGCGGTTCACGCTATAGAGTTCGTAAACGAAATACTATCGTACGTTACGATACATACTCGATGGTACACGTTTTTAGTAAATGTATACGCTTCGACCAATGAGGCTGATGGGAACGACAAAGATATATTCTACGATGAGCTAGAAAGGTTGTTTGACCGATTACCGAAGTATAATTAAAAATTGTGTTAGGTGATTTCAATGCTAATGTAGGGAGGGAGGGAAAACATAGACATACTATAAGCAAATACAGCCTTCACGAAAAGATCAACAACAATGGAGAAAGACTGATAACTTTCGCCATTCTAAGAGACCTACTGGTAAAGAGCACGTACTTTGAATACAAAGACATACACATACACACATGGATATCTCCGGACGGCAAAACTCTCAACCAGAGCGATTACGTATTAGTAGATAGACGAAGACACACAAATATAATGGACATTAAGTCGTACAGAGGAGCGCATGGTGACACCGGCCATCAATTAGTGATCACAAAAGTAAAGGGAAAGATATGCAACGTGTATCCTCAGCATGACTTTCTAGGCAGCAAAATGATTTCGCGCAAAGTTAAAAAAGCACCGAGAAAACACAGGGTGCACTTACAAGCGGTATGGACGTTGAAAATGCCGATTAATGAATGGCAATCAAGTAAATTTAAGCCCGGGCCGAATCCATAGGATTTATTACACTATTGTCCCCTATCATTATCCATATAATTTCCATGTTCACACACAATATTTCCATTAAATATTAGAAGAATCACAAAAGCACATGTAAATATAATTTAAGCTACACAATAAGTTAATTCCAGCTCAACACCATTCATTAAGAGAACAAGTCAATACATTAATTAACTACCGGTAACAGTTAATTAAAGTATCGAAAAAAACAACAATTTACCATCAATGGAAAAAAATATACTCAATTGCCGGACAACAAGGAAGTGTTCAGGGCTAATATAACTTTTGTTATCGCGCAATTAGCTAAGCCCCATTTCCCTAAAAAAATATATATATTGAAAAAGATAGAAACAAGGAAGGGGTTGTTTTATGGTGTAATTTTAGTAGCATGACTCCACTGAAGCAAACACTTCTTGTTTCGAAGTTATTTGTTTCGTTGCTGTTGCACGAACTAGAGGGGCAGCGGAGCGGTACCGCATTTAATAGCTTCGACAACTGAAATAACACTGAAAAAAATATCTTTGAAAGCGTTACATTGAAAAAGAAACTGATATTGCAGTGAAACCTTCTGCGGGAACACATTTGCGTCACAACTTTCAAGAACTGAAACTTTGCTTTATATTTGTAATTATTCTAGTTCGTACTGGGATTAATTTGAAAGTAATTGTTTTGCACCGTTTTTTTTTCAATTACAATTTGTATACGCATCTCACGCCAGCAATTGAACATAGTTTTAATCTCCGTCTCACAGCAGTTCCATGAAGTGTGTTTTGGCTTTAATCCAACCCGTGACTTGCGATGATATTCTATTCATTATTGGAATAAAGCCGAAATAAATTTGCACCAGAATACGATATTGCAACACTGTAATAACTCTAAAGAATAATCTTATGATAGCAGTAAATTAATCTACCAAACGAACAATCGTTCCTCTCAAACAATCCATCCAAGGACTTTCAGTACTTTTCGGACTGCTAGGTTTTCAACGTTATTCGTTTCGGTGCTATTCCGTGACCTAATCAACGCTCTTCAGCTTTATTCCAATCGATTTTACTCCGATCGTTGCATTTCATTTCGATGTTATTCCAATCTACTTTATTCCGTTCGGTGCTATTCCGATCGAGACATTTCCTTTCGATATTCTTCCCATCGATCCCATTCCTTTTGGCTTTCTTCCAGTGAGGCCTTTTCATCTGATTTTTTCCAGGCGGACTTATGGCTTTCGGTTTCGTTCCGATCGCTTGGTTTCCACTGGGTGTTACCCCGATCGGCATTATTCCCGTCGGTGTTATTCTATGAGACACATATTGTCCTTATTCCAATTTCGGATTCAACATAGGCCCTGGTCGACACCTTTTCTCTCCCCTATCATGGCCTGAGCCTTAGATCCTTAAAGGTCATACATAAAATTCTAATTCCAATTTCGGACTTCTTCCTTTCCCACAATGACTAGTTTGCACAATTTACATAATGATTCATGCTAACGGGTTTCTAAATATCCTTCTAATTGTTTAAGAAGTAAAATTCTACATTAATTGCATTATAGCAATAAATAACTAGAGAAAAATGAAAGTCCAGTCTTTAGCTTATTTGCTTAGCTATTGATAGGTTAAATTTGTCGCTTAACGAACACTTCTTGAAATTATAAGCTTAACTACGAGCAACAACAAATCGAGTGCAAACGTTAGCAAAGAAACCATTAGGAACGTGTCCTGAGGTTCCGCCAAATTATTTTCAAACTTTATAAGAAAAATTTACGAGTGCCAATAACTGGACAGTTTAAATTTTAGGGTGCTACACCCACTAACTTAATTATTTAATTGGGGACCAGAGTTTGAAATACTCATTTTAGGCCCCTACAAAAATAAAATGACCGTAAATTGTTTTCTGACGCTGTGTATCCTGCACCACAAAAACGTCAGACCGGCCAATTTCGCTTACCTGAATATTTGTGAAAACGGCTGTTTATTAAAGCAAAGAAGTATAACTCAAAATATTTACAATCTCTTAAAGTTTTATGTGTTTACATGTACTCAACCTCTGCTGTTTGTTCTCTATGATGCTGAAGCACGAACCTGTGCACGAATACGGAATAGCCGTCGCTGCCATCTATACAACAACTAATAACTTCAGTTCAACCAAAATTGTTTATTTTTTTCAGGATGAATTATTCCAGGAGCAGCTCAACGATAACTTCGACTATCTGCGGAGATTTGAAGCTAGAATGCCATAATATTCAATGAAGATTTAATTATTCTTTCGCAAATGTTCAAAAATGATTTGAATTTTGGGAACGTTTTGCGGGAGCCAAATGAGAGGGAGACAATCATAGGAAAAGCCTCTCTAGGAGTGCATCCTAAATACACCCTTCATCTCCTATTTCCTTTCCTACCAGAAGGTCGGCCATCTTAAGGGCTGATCATATAACGTCTTTTCCTTTGCTTGTGACCTTTTTTGGCTCCTTCGGCCAAGGATACATACACCCTTTAGCGTTCAATTGTTTCGTGTAGAAACTAGCGCCACCTATGAATTGACGGATGAAGAAAGCATTGCGCAGGGAGGTAGTGACCTCGCGTTGAAATCGTTGGTGTGGGGAGGGCAGTCCTGCGGGATCAGCATCTTGCATTCCGTTGTTCGTTCCATTGAATCATTGGAGTTAGTCAGTCGTTCCTTTCATTGTTTGTTTATTCTTTCGTGGTATTTTAAAGATTCTTTTGAAAATAAGATTATGTTGTTATTTGCAGCAACATTTTTTTAAAAACAAGAAAATTTAGAGGGGAACAAAGCATTTATTTTAGGTAAGCATCATCTTGCGTTGTTGGGGATGATAGTTTTAATATCAAAAGAAGTTTTGTTAAAGCACTATTCTTAGTAGGCGCTTTATACGGTGCGGTCCATTCTCTTCTGCTCTTGTGTACAAGATAGGAAAATACTACAAAAAATGATCTGATGTATTGCTGTTTTTTTAAAATATCATGTTGGATTGTCTCTTGTTGAATTGAATTGAAGTATAACTTTAAGCAACTTTCAATCGAACCGGCATATGGCAAAGGAAAGAATAGGAAAAGTAGCGGTCAGAATCTTACTTACGTGCCATTCCGGTATTCGCTTAGTAAAGAGTAGACCCTGGAAAATCTGTCAGGATGATCGCCCGATCACTTGAACTTTAATTATTACTTTCAGGCATCTAAGGCTCAGCCTGGGAGGGGAAAGCGTGCGAGTAGGTGTCTGCAAGGGCCTAAGTTGAAGGTATCATCCGGCATTTGCCTGGAAAATCCGTGGAAAATCCTCTCGGCATGGTCGGTCACTAGCATCGAACATAGGACCTCCTGAATGAGAATCTAACGCTCTACCAGTGATTCTGCCAGACCTCCTGTGGAGGTGTCACCACCAAATTTTCTTGAAAACTCTAACTTTAACATTTATACGGTCAAAAATCGATAGAAACCGTGCATGCCCCTCTCTGACTTTACAACCCCGCAAACAATTCACTGGCGGAATCCCTGCGCTCTACCAACTTAACTACGTCCGCTTCGAGTTTTACAGAATTTCACGAGCCTAGCCACGGGACAACGGTGAGCAGTATCCATCTTATGTGCATTAATAATGACAGGTGCAGCTGTATTCCGCCATCAAAACAGAATATATGCGGATATTCAGGAATTTTCATCTTGTTCATATTGTATATTGAACACACTATTTATTGTTCTATTGAGGATTATAAAATGTCACAAAATTGATTTCAAATAATATGCAGTTACTCTGTAAAAAATTCAGCAATTTGTTGCAGGCATGACGTTGTTGATAATTTCTTTAGTATCATTTCTTTTGCTCTGCATTTCAAACGCTTTGAAACCTTTTTCGCTGATTTATGTAATAATACAACTTACGAAAAACACTGTAATATTTCTGTGTAGCTGTTCCCTGGAAAGTCTTTCAAAGAGAAGAACGTGAAGAATTGTAATTGTAATGAATGACCTGCTCACTGGTCGGTACACGTAATGAAAAGGAATATAAACAAGAGCGCCCATGTTACGATTTTCCGGGGGGGGGGGAGTATCACCCATACACGTAGTAACTTCTTTTTTTGATTGACATGATCCCCAGATTTTGTGCCATATTAGTAATCGTGTTATTTTCTCCTGCTAGAGGTGGAGGGGAAAGCGTCCCCTTGCTCCACTAATGGGTTTCCTTGAATATGACCATGTAAACCACTGTCTTAAAAATACGCGCTGTGCAATTCCCCTCGAGCGAAGTAGAGGAGAAAGAAACCTCACGCGATCAAAGCATCTTGCAAAACTAGTAGAACTGCGCAGTTGTTTGCGTTTCAAATTATTCGTGGTTTTTCAATTGGGGTTGTTTACCTACGATATCACAACCACCACTCCTATCCCTCCACCCGCTGCACAGTTGTTTACGATCCTAATGCTTTTCAAAGATGTTGCTATATTCGCCAAGTGTACCAAAATGTTTCCTTTCCTACACTCCTTCGAAGGTTCCTTTCCTTGACTCCTTTGGTTTCTCAGCAAAAGGAAGGGAAGGAAGTATTTAGGATTGGGCCTAGATATTCAACGAAGAAAAGCAAGGAATGAAAGAAGGATACATAAATTGACATGAGCCAAAGCAAACTTGAGTGGTTTCATTATCCCAGACGAGTTCTGTTTCGTTAAATGAGAAACTTACCGCCACTGTATCTCTCAAACTCGTCACATCCGAGTGACTACTGCTCTTCTTTGTACTTTCTCTGTTAATAATACAGTGAGCAGGACACATAGTGATGAATTTTATATGCGCTTAAGAAACAGGAGAGAGATTCGTCGTGTACGTCCCACAAATTGGTTGCATTGTTACTCCAACCTTTCCCATATCGGAGTTTCCCACATTTTCCTGCTCTCGGAGTTTCTGTCCCTTCAAGTTTGACAATCCTTTCCTTTTCTTTTCGTAGTATCTTCATCACTGAAACGAAACGAGGTACGGTTAGATGCAGAGTTAAGGACAAATTACTGGAGAGTGGGGAGAGAGCAGTGTACCGTTAACCTTAGTCGCTGTTTCAAGAAGGCAAAAGAGCTTGGCAACAGTATTTTTTAAGAAGGTTTAGTATTTTATCAATACAAACAAAGCAAAGGGAACTCTTCTACATTAAAAAAATGAAGAATATTGAGAAATAAGATTAAATTCTAGCTAGGTTCAAAAGGTTGGCGCTAGGCAATAAATCGAAAAACGTGTCGCTAAAAGCCATCAATGGGCGATAGATCTAGCGACAAAAGAGCTAAGCCGACACCGCTGTCTCAAACGTGTTGAAGTGTGTGTTATCTACTCCTGTGTGTTATACTATACAACCACGCACTTTTTAAATAAAAACCTTTCCGTGGAGGAGTTACCTTAAAACCATACCCAAAGAAATTACTTCAAATTTTAGTAAAAAGCTTGGTCGGAAAACTCGACGTGGAAAGAAAACATATGGGAAAAACTGCTACTTTTTTGGAACAAAGTAGAAACGTCCAGAAGCAACAGTTGAGGAGCTCCCGAACATACCGTAATCGAGGATTCACGAACGTAAGCTACCACCCCAACTTTCCGGCTGTAGCTTGTGGTGGTTGGGGTACAACAGCTCTCCAAGATACATTTGAGGGAGAATCGTGCGTGTGTGTGTGTGTGTGTGTGTGAGTAGTTTGTGAGTATGTATTTTGTGGCAGTGAAGAGATAAGTCGAAGCAAGAATAAAATTTGCCATTTTTTATTCAGGGAAGCACTCTTAAGGATTTCTCAAGCTCTTTTGAGCAAATTATTTTTTTCATTATTGTGCACCACGAATGACACTAAATCGCCGTACAAAGAACGTTTCTTTGTAAAGAATGAATGTTAAAAATGTACCTTGAATACCATAAAAAATGAAAAACCTTTTTAAAGACATACTTTTCTTAATCAATTCGTACTAAAAAGTAAATAATAATTTGGTATATTTTGACTAGAAAGAAAGGAATGGGGCGCGCTCTCATATCTAGTCATTTTATAAGTTCTTCAATTGACGTGCCCCATGCTTTCCTTCGTATTACCTGTATCTGAAGGTGCTCTGCAACCAGTCAAACACGAAATCGTTGCAGAGCTATTATTTACGTGTAATACTAAAAATAATTAAATACGCTTTTAAAATATATAAATATATAGCAATATATGAAAATAACAATGGTATATTGTATTAGGGGTGTTCGGTATTGTGATTGTCATACCGACTTTCGGTATGTTTTGGACACTGACAATTATCCATATACCGAAATACGTATAATACCAAAATACCGATATACCGAAATTCCAACAATACTGATATCCCTAAATACCGA
>JAGDQP010026494.1:0-13779 GCA_022664845.1 Lepisma saccharinum
ATTGAAATAGAAATAATACTTTTCTTGAGTTTGTAATTAAGTAATTTTTCAAACAGTGAAACTCCATAGGACTTTTGGGACGTCGGGTCCCCGGTTCGTGCCACGCAGGCTTTGTAGTGGACAAAGGCCTTGTTCGTGGATTTTCTCGGGGAGTCGGGGTTTCCCATTTTTCTTCCATTTTTTAATTCCACTGATTCTCACATCATTATGCATTCGGCCAGAGCCAAAGTACGTTTCTCAAAGGTCTTAAATATTCAAATTTAAATGTAACTCTACAAATCAACTTGAACATTTTTTTTAAAACCTTGCTTCATGTTCTCACGACCTATTTCTTGCAATTATAGATTTTTTCTTACTACCAAAGTATGGTTCTCTTTTAGAGTAATATAGCACTTATTCAGAGCTGCACATGAGGCGAAAAACGACCAAACCTAGACTACATTTTGGTATGGTATCGTAATTTCCCTTCGGTTCCACATCAGAACCTTTAATTTTTTAGCCTATTCCACACCACCCTTAAGACTGAGTGAATTGGCATGTTTTCTTAAACGCCGTATTCCGAGAATACCTACAACAAAATTCATAGAAATGATTTGTCCATCAAGCGTTGGTTCCATGAAGAGAATGAAGGAAATAGTAGACAGAAACTTAATCATATACAAGGACGTTTCGTAAACTTCTCTTTTATGTCATTTTAGTACTAATTACTTCGCTAGTCTCAAAGAAATACGAGTAGTTAAGTTTAAGTTTCCACAAAGACCACCCGAGACACGCTCCCGACACTCCGTGAACTGAACCCTTCTGCCTCAAGTCAGTCGACCACCGCATCCGGCGTCAGGTTAATGAACTAACAGGCTCTCGTATATTAGGTACAAATCTACAAAAACAATCTATTTTTCTATTCACGTTAAACCAACAGGTTCCATTTCATACCTTTTTACACAAGCTTTTACACAAGAAATTAAAGTTCTTCTTTTAGCGCAATTCCTACCCCCCACCCCATCCCAACACACCTCCTGAATTCTCTGCATTCAACACTGAGTGAGAATACTTCAGCGACTGGATAGTTATTTTTACGTTGAAATCGTCCGCAATATACGTTGGAATTTTTCCCTTCATTTTATCTTAAAAGCGTGATGATAGATCAACTTACTTGGTTTTAAAATCGTACATACTTTAGCTAAGATGCTAAGCATCCAATTTACTGTATATTTGCTAGTCGTAAAAATCTGGATTATACATCGTACACGCAATGAAATTCCTGACGACCGTGATAATTATCATGTAGTTTCCAGACCTGTCGCAACCATTCATAGTGCTACTAAGGTGGGATTTGGAGTAAACAATTCCAGTATCTCTCACTATGCATTGGGCAGAGAATCTCTTTTGGAAAGAGCAAGAGAGAACTTCACAGGTGCCACAGAATAGGAAAGAAAGGAATAGGTCTCTGCCAGCGCTAAGCTCCAGGCCGCTTCTGATTGGTCAGAGTGGCCTGACCGAGAAATTCACCTTCTGTTACAAATAGTGGACCTCACTTCTCAAGGTCCGTAGAAAAGAGATCTAGGGACAATCCTAAATGCTTCTTTTTGTTCCTTCCTTCCTTCCTTTTGCTGGGAAACCAAAGGAGCCTACTTCTAGAGTCAGTATTGTGAATTACTTGTCGGCAAAACTATAATAAAGCGAGTTGGTGTTGTTCTTGCTGGCACTTTATGATATTTATTTCAGTATTTTTGAAACTTGTGTTTTTTTATTTAATGAATACAGAAATAAAATAATAGGTGAAGTACAGCTTCACCAATTCACCTGAAAGACCGCCGATGGTCCTTTGTAACTAAACTGTCTTCCCTCCGACCCAGAGAGCTATAAAACTACTGCAAAGCTGTTTCCTTATCACCATCCTATACCACTATGAACTCAAGAACCTGAAATACAGACAGAACGTAGATGCGAAGAACAAAACTCCAAGATTACTGGATTTGCTTTTGCGTAGCCGTCACAAATGACTTTTCACCCATCTTGGCTTTCATGTCAGCCACGGAACTTGACGAAAACTTACTCAGTCCATTCGATGGCCATACATGTAGAGAGCAGATAGGTGAATGTTGATGAGATACATGAACGCGCTTTCGGTTCTGTGGTTGTCACGAAGAACAATATAAAAAGTTCTCCAATACTCCTTTACTTCTTAGGAGTGTTCAAAATAGTTTTCAACTCAATTGTTTTTGTTAACGACTATATAAGGCAGATCACAAGTTTAATTTTTTTTAAAAAATGTGTGTATAGTGTGACTGTGAGATGAGCAAGTATGAATTTTATGTATGACACACCAATATATGTTGCAGGATTGTGGGGTAAGACATAACCAATATTAATAAGAGATAAAATGTATTACACGCCACACTGCATAAACAACTCTGAAAGCTCTTTTCAGGTATTCCAAGATGAATATCGCCCAACATAAACTACCTTTATATCAAGATCTCTTTACAGACAGACCAGCAGTGACGAGCAGCTTCGCCGGACTTGCGTGTATGCGTGTGTGAGAATGTGATATGCATGTAAAATCAACACTTGCAAAACTGGATGAGAAAACAGATAAAGTATCTTTTTACTCGCAGTTTCTCTCTCTGTATCTTTCTCTCTCTCTCACACACACACAGAGGGAGAGAGAGCGTATTGCGTATTCGTCCGTTTTGTTTTCTTGGTACAGCGCTGGTGAATTCTTTTGTTCCCTTCTGCCTTCGAATACCGATTCTATCACAGAATAGTACGTCTCACCGCGCCCCTCGAGTTCTACGTAACGGCACTAGTGTGACTTCTTAGTGTCGAAAGATAGACGCCAGAACAAATAGTTAAACTCGTATGTCCACTTCTAGTCTAATCCAATGTGGACCAAATTTTCAGCTCTAACTCAATTTTATACGCTTCTTATCGCTGTGCGACCCGTTTTTTAAAATTAAGCTTTGTTTTTTGAGCTATTCATACAATAGTATACCGTATTCTACATATAATGGAAAATACTGCAAATAATATTTACATTTTTGTAAGAATTAAGACAAATAGAAAACGGGCCACACAGCGAAATCAAGCGTATAAAACTGAGTTAGAACTGAAAATTTGGTCCATATTGGTTTAGACTGGAACTGTACAAACGAGATTAAGTGTCGTCTCCGCTTCCTGGCTTCATATATTCATGACATTTTTGGCAGCATCAGCAGTTAGTCCAGTATCGCTTTTAGATAGAGGTCATTGCGCGAGACTCATGTTACTTTAATCGTGAAATCATAATTTTACAGCTATGGCATTGTAACGTCCCATTACAAATATGTATGCTGTATATATACATTGTTACGCTCATCAAGTGAATCTATTTATGAGGAAAGCTGCTTCTATAAATAGAAATGTGATATTTCTTCTCAAATTTGCAAGGCGTGTGTACTTCTTTTCTGGTAGTCCCCAGGGAGTCACAGTTTTAGATTTACTTGTTAAGAAACGGTTACCCTGAGCTAGTAATATTCGTTAAAACAACCTGTTCAGAAGCGTAAATACTGTCTTTGAACATAAGTATTATTATTGATAGAACTTGATATTATTCAATGCATGAATAAGATAGTGAAGATGGAGGAAGAGAAAAATTTAAACACAATCCATTAGGCTGAAGTCCTCAAGAAAACACTTATTAGCAGCCATTTTAATTTCTAACTTTCTTTTCCTTTTCTCTTTCTTTTTTTTAGTAAAATAATGCCTCTTGTGGAAATTTTGATTATTCAACTTCAAAATCGAGAAATTGACCCTTCCCTGGCACAAAAGGCTATTTTCCACTTTGAAACAAATATTAGACGTATAACAGATTAGCTTGATGATTCGAGTGAAACAACAGACAATATAAACACAGTATCGAAAAGGAGAAAGAGTGAAAGAATGGAATGGGCAAGGGAAGCAAAGGAAGTACGCGATGTGATTACTTGCGAAACAAAATCCCGCTTTACATTCACATGGCACGTTATGGCAGCCCCGTTGTTTACTCCAGAGAAATTTCCGAGTTACTTTTGGAATTTTCCAAAACAAACTGTGAAGAAATTATGTTTAATTTACACATTCTTGACAAAGGAAAGCTCTGTCGTCACGAACTGTCTTCAATCTACTCGGCAACAGAATTTCGATCAATGTCAGGAGGTGTGGGCTTTTTAGACTGTTCGGACTGCATAGTTTAAAATTGCTTGGAGGAAACGTTTAGTGAATCTTCAAAGCTTCTAAAACTGACATTAACAACACCAAGAACAGTCACACAAATTTCTAGCCACGAAAAATTGTGACAAACTATCAAATTCTATCCTCAATATTATAGCTAAGACATTTTCTAAGTTTCCTCAAAATTATAACTAATTGACTAACGTCCCTTCATTTGAAAATATGGTCCCTTCTTCTTTTGTGTATACGTTACATAATTTAACTCTACGTTGATTGATTGTGACTGATTAGGTACCCAATCCTCTCACACATAGTGAAAGTCCAGGCCCGCAGTCAGGGGGGCTGAGCACCCCGTAAATTGTCCTTGCCCCAACACAAATATCTTATTTTATGTATGTTTCGTAAGCCCAAGCCTTTCACAAAATTTTTCGTGGACCCCTGCTCTTTGTGGTTGCCGGAGGGCCAGTGGAGACAACCACCGGCCGCCAATGAACAAATCCATCTCATCATCCATTCGACCTCAGCCAAAGTTGCCTAAAGACATTATATAAATTCAATCAATGTAAGGGAAAACTCATGGACTGAGAACGTAAAATGAAAAGGTATTTTAGTATGTTATAACATTTCTTTTAGTAAATCGTAGCATTATAATATTCTGTAGTATTATAGTATTGCTTAGTAGTGTTTTAGTACTTAGTTCATGATATTTGGTTGAGTGTGAAAGAAGTTCCTCATAAGTTCCTAATCTAAAGACAAGTGTGCTTAAATACAAGAATGATATTTAAAAAATAGATCTTAAGTAAATTTTTGCTTCGAATTGTGGAAATTCCGCTCACACTAGCAAAGCTAGGTACAGGAAATTTTCGATTTTTCCAGAACAAACGAAATACTTCTAGATTTCTAGAATGACCGAGATATAAAAGTCGCATTTGCAGTATATTTGAAGTTCGATCTGTTGCCGAAAGGATGACCGGATATGATCAATTTAAAACCGTCAAAATCTAAAAGAATAAATAATTATTAAATCGTGTAATCACCGCTTTGCAGCGGATTGATAAAATAATTTTGTCGTTGAAATTATAATTTGAAAACCACTGATATTTTTCCTTCAAAGCAAAAATACAGCGACATTCTAGACATTCGATGTCGCATTGTTTCACAGTTTTGTTTGATATGCCTATTTGTTGAGATTCTCAAAATAGTCATTTGTAGAGTCGCTGATTACTGTTCGCAAATATTTTCCCCATCAAGCCAATTTTTAGGTTTGGAAAGAAAAAGAAGCTTTTTGGGGCTAAATGTGTCGCATATGACGGGCGGGAAAGCAATTCGAACTTTAATTTAGGCATTGTAACCGCATTCATGTTCGACATTGTTTTCGGTCAGATGTTAGCAAACGAGACATCCATATTTTGGGTAACTTTGTCATACCTATTTAGCTCACACGTTCCGTTGATATGTCAAGTCAAAGGTTTTTGCTATCTCACTCATTTTTACTGTACGGTTCGCCAGAAACAGTCTGTCAATTTCATCAATTACTTCTGAGGAAGTCACTTTAATGGGATGCTCACTGCTTCGTTCGTCGATGTTGGTCGTCCGATCCTGTTTAAATTCAGCAATTCAATGTTGCTGTTGTACTCGATGGCGAACAATCTCTTAACAACATATCGAACTGCGTTTCTACATCAGTTGCACTTAAAACTTTAAAAATAGTCGCGGCATGAATTTCTTCTTTTTAATCTTTTTTCTAACACTGAATAGAACGTTACTTCTGTCTGCTGTTAATAACTGATTTACTTGATTCTTTGACAATAAACATATGAAGGATGAAATAATGCAACACCATCAAAACATTGAGTAGAGTAGCGCTATCTCTGTGAGGTTCGGAAGTCTAAGGTGACCATTCGTCCCCGATGTTCGGGCACAGTTCCCGGCTGTAGGCCTATTCGTCCGCGATTTCTAGAAAATGTAAAATAATAATAATAATACTTCAATTCACAACAAATATTTTGCTAGCAAATCCCAATCCCATAGACGTACTTAGAATTTAACTACCGCCAGATCTCAAAGAAAATATTCCTCACAACCTAAAATGGTTAATAAACTGTTGTTATGTCTCCCGGGCAGAAATGTCCCTATGCAGATATTATTTTATCTCATGAACTACAAAATATGGGTGGAGAAAAATCGCAAATGAAAATTCAGTCAATTCAAGCAATGTTAGTAGTAAAAATAAACCTTAATATGTTGTGTGAAACTTTCAGTCAACAATTGGAACAGAACCCTGAATTACTAAAGAAGACCCATTTCAGATCAGTCCAAGATTTATATAGAGAATAAAGGTACAATCAACTTCCGATTATTCGGATTAATGAAATGGGGAATATAAAAGAAAAATCGAAAAACACGAATACTACAAATTTCTCACAACAAGAGCAAAACATTCGAAATTTTTTGTGAAATATGTGTCTTTTCGAAAGGAGTTCAAACTTTTTCTCACGGCACTATGTATTTTTCTTGCCACCAAAATATAATGGATTCGAAGATGAGGATGGGATAACGGAAACACTGCTGAAGTCATGTTGCAGATTTTGGTCAAAGAAAGTAAGTCTCGTTATCCCAGTTTTGCCTGCAATCAAGTCTAACATTGTAAGATTTTCTTTTTTTTTTAAATCGCAAAATCTTAAATTTAATACACAGAATATTCAAGAATAATCGCACATGAGTTTACTGCACTTAAACATTAATTTCTACTTGTAAAACTACGCTAGTACATTTGTGTCCGTTTGTAGTACATTTGAGTGAATATATGTAGTTAGTGTGTTAGCTATTATGTATTTCATCTTCATGTCCAGTTTGTTTATCACTGTTCCAAAATTTTACGTATTCCCGAAAGGAGCATGGAAAACATTGTCACTTTACCCTACCCTCGTACTCTTGTTCGTGGGAGACAGAAAGTAGTGATCCGGCCCTGAATTTAGAAAGTAAAAAAAAAATTAAAAAATCCTAGGACACTTCAGGCAGAATCACCATCACCAAGGCTCGAATCTACCTAGGTATGTTCCCCAGTGCAATCCTAAATCTGTTGACGTAATCACTGGACCACGCGGACAGCTATCTTGTCCAGAGTGTCAATTTATAAATAAGCTGTAACTAATTTCTCTCGTTTTTTTATATCAATTTTAAAAAATAATGGATGAAATTTGAAACTGAAATATGTAAATATAAGTGTAGGTGGCACCACAAGTACTATCGTGTGGAGCTATTTCAAATTATGTAGGAGTTGAATACAGTTGTACGACTCACATCTGATTTACTTTCTCATGATGATAATCTCTTCTTGATCATAGTCAGGAAGTTGGTTATTATTTTTATGTGAGAACAAAGTGTATTCATCATGTAAGTCTTGTTAAGGAAAGCTATCAATAAATTTTCTCGCTAATATAGTTACACGTGTGGACTATATCCAGTAGATCCATGAAGGAAATAAAACACATGTTTCTTCTTTATCGTGAGAAGAATGTCTTGGTGAGCTGTTTATTATCTTAAAAATATACTTGACTGAACACTTTATTACCAAAGGTCAATAAAACAGTAAACTTCCCAGTTCTAATGTAACAATAGTTTAATACCTCAGTTATAAAAACCGATCCGCCGTAGCTCAGTGGTAGAGCGTTTGCGTAGCATTCGGGAAAGCGTGGGTTTGATCTCAGCGGTCGACCATCCTGACTGAAGTTTTCCGCAGTCATACCAGGCAAATGCCGAGATGGCACCTTGAACATAGGCTCTGGGCGACACCTTCTGAATCCTTCCCCCTCCCTTATTCCAGCCTGAGTCTTAGATGCCATAAATAAAATTCAATTCAAATTCCAGGTGTAAGATATATTTTGAGGAAAAATAATAGAACATTTCAGTTTGATTCTAAATGCAACAGTTTTGTATAATGAAATTCACAGAGTAGATTGCTGTATATCATTTTATATTCTATTGAATAACTTATGTTACTGTAGTATCTATAGCTTTTATGGATATTCAGCTATTCGACTACATATCCATCTAACTGCACAATAGAATAAGTTAAATCCAGGGTCTAAGGTCATTGACTTGAGATAAGCAATGGAAAGGCGACGTGGTTACAGCCTCGTTCACGCCGACTATCTAACTGATGTTTTTCTCGACCCACCAGGCGAATGCTCGAATGGTACTTTGAGGATAGGCCCTGACCTTCAGCTTCTAAATCTTTGTTCGCCAAGGACAGACTTTGGCCACATATATTCTTCCAGCCCTAGGTAAATAAATTTAAATAACGCTTAGAATACAATTCACTGGGATAATTTTAAAGATATTTAGTCTGTTTTAAGATGGTGGCACATTTCAAGAAATTTTCGTAATTATTTTGACTAAATTGTTCTTTCGTTAGAGAAAAATGTGTGCAAAAATACTCGAGTTATGGGATGATTAATGTGAGTTAAACAAGGAACCATAAGTATTATTTGAGGTGAGAAGTTTCAGGTAATGAATAGATGGATATGAAAAACATGGACTATTCACTACTCGTGTTCTAATAAAATAAGAAGACTACAGCAATAGAAATGTGTAAAAGGGTGTGTATTAAAATTCGTCCTAATAAATTATATCACACATACAGTATGTCTCTGTGGTTGCTCATTCATGTTGTGTAGACTACGATTTGAAAAAGATAAGAAGTGAGTTACGATTTCACGTGGTTGGCATTGAAACAGCCTTGGACTCCGGTAATTGAAAGGGCAGCATGGCACAGTGAGCGTATGTTATTCTGTCTGTGTATTAAATAGAGAAGAATTACAAGTGGTGGTACTTATACTTACTAGGAAAAATTATCTTCTTGCCCTTGTAGATCATTACAAGAAACATATGCATTAAACAAGGAATTCATGAACGCGAGAAGTTTTTATGAGAATAAATTGTAATTGAATGCAAGCAGACTGCTTGCATTCCATTCAGAGAGCAAAAGGATAATGAAATGGAGGAAGACAGCACACATTTTCTGAACGTAACAAAAATTCAGAGCCACTTTATAAGTTTTCCTACAACATCGGCCTTGAGATTCTTAATAGATGGTAATCACTACACCATCGATCTTTATAACATAACAGTACAACCCCACTATATCGTTCGGCGTACAGTAGAATCAGCTTCCTTGCAGGCTCCATCATGTTCCTCTACATTCCCACATAGCAGAGTACATCCCTGGGACGTCCCTTTTAGATCCCATTAACGTCAGATTTCTCAAGCTCCCATACCGATGTCCTAAGGACGTCCGTGGGATAACTCTGTGGGCAATACAAACAGTTCATCCCGTATGGAGGTCCCCTGGATGTCCCCCGGAAAGCCGTGCGGGATTACCTACCTGGAATTTCTATAAATTAAATCGACCTTACTATTATTATTATTTAATTAATTATAACTATACGAAGGATATGCCTTCGTATAGTTATCCGAAGCATTAATTATAACTATACGTCCCATGGATGTAAACGGGACTTAAACAGGACGTCCTACGGACGTCCCGATATCCTACCAGGAGATCCGTCAGATATTCCTGGGACGACATTTTGCAATGTGGGTTTTAAGGATCGTACTTCAAACCCCAGTTTTATTAAATTCGCTGCATTCAGTTTTGATTCATTTTTTATGTGCACTGTATTGGGAAAGGAATAAGAGTGGAAGTAACGTCACCTTGCCGCATTGCCATCTATTAGCCGTGTTCCCAATTACCTGAGGGTACGAGAAAGACCCCTTTGAAAGGGAGCTGTCCTGCTAGCGTACGTTGAATCGTTAACTTCGCGCCCGAGTAAGATTTGTTGACAAGCATATTCATTTCTTTTGTTATTAATTATGAATAAATATTTTCTTTTGCTTCTTTTTTGCATTTACAGCATTTTATACATGCTTCACAGACAATAATTCAAATATGTCGTGAATAAAAGCACATGATAACACGTACAGACACTAAAACCAGTAATACTGAAAAAGGTGTATGTAATCTTTTCCCTGCGTTCTCCTTTCTATTCAAACCCAGTTTTCGCCCTCATCGGCACAGCTCTCCGAAACCAAACTCTCGAAAATTCAAGTGTAGGTAAGAAATGACAACCTGATTATGATAAAGATTTTTCATGTAACATTAGATGAAGATTCAAATTGGCATTAATTCTTGTTCTCTTATTTATATGAAACATTTATTTTAATCTGTATTGAATTTTTTTCAATTTGCAGAAATTGAATTAAATTCAATGTAAGGATTCCAAGCAAAAGATGCGCATTGTAGATCACCTAACTGTAATATCGTATGACAGACTTCAAAATTGCTACAGAAACTATTTTGACAGCGTTTTAGATCCATAAAATACTAATTTCTATTCTGTGCTCGTGGTGACTTGTTCACGTCTCGTGCGTTCCATCGAACGAAGCGGTTCTAAGCCCACTTTAGTAAACAAAAGCTGTAGGTTCTGTCCTTTGAAACTGACCCGTTTGTTTGCCATGTTAACAATTCAATCATTCATTCATTTGTAGTTCACTGATTAAACATATCTATTCGCATATCTTCATGCGTCCTATACATCAGCAGTTTCCAAAGTGAGTGCTAGTTGGAAAGTCTGTATAATTTTAACTAATGTACACAGGAGCACTGCAGGTACTTACTCTAATTATTTATATTTTACAGGATTGAAGCAGTTACTTGAAGATGAAAATGAAGTTCTTCCTTCTAAGAGTAAATTTGAGAAATGTAAGCGTATGACAAACGTTACGTATTGTGATGTTTAATTGTTTTTCTTGTTACATCGTGCCGTGTGGTGCTGTTCGTTTGTCCGTTCGACATTATGTAGATTACGTTCTGTTTGAGAAGGAGCCTGTTTTAGTTTCTACGTTATATTAACCAAGCGTTTGAACAATTTAGGTTGCATGCTTTCAGAGACATTATCGTAAAAACCAGAATAAAATTGTGGTAAGTTAAAACGTGAGGAGCTTTCTTTGAAGTTCTTCGTGAAGTTTCTTCAACTTCATTGGAAGGGGAGGGGGGATATTCTGACATCAGATATGTTCTAAGTATTCGTGTATTGCTTAAGTTCAAGCTTGTGTTCACTTTTAGATTACACAAATTAGTATGTCCCTCCTCCAAACTACACAACGCACTGTGTGAATTACTACATAATTTTTGTTCGTTGCATCGTTTACTGTACTGTGTTATATACCTATAATATACCAGGTAATACTGTAATTATATATTTTACCCCATTCCCTATATTTTCTATATTCTATTTTCTCTACTATTTATACACGCTTTTCTGTATTCTATTCTCTACTTTTTCTGCACTTTAGACTTTATTCTCTAGTCACTAGATTAAGTGTAGTACAAAGAGTATTCTCCATAGTCTATTCACTATGTTCTCAACACTATTCTCTATACTCTATATTCTTTTCTCTACATTATGCATACTCTATTGTTTATACTCTCCATTATGTACGCTCTATTTTCTATACTAAATTCTATGAATTCCTTATAGTCTAGTTTTATTCACCACATTCTCCACATCCTATTTTTATACTCTAAATTATCTACATTATATATACTTTATTCTCTACACTGTATACTCTATATTTTTGTTTCTAATTATCTTCTTTATACTACGTATATTCTCTACTCTCGATTCCCTATATTCCATATTCTCTGCTCTGTATTCTATATTTATATAAACTTTTCATCTTCAACTGTCTTTTTGTTTCAAACCAATCGATATATCGCATTATTGACCTTTGATAAAGCTCATTGACACAAAAATAAGACTATCAGGTGGGGAAAGAGCCAAATGGGGCAGATGAATTACAACAGAGATAGGAGGAAGGATTGGGATTGGTCATTCAGAAATATGATCTGACGAATCAAGATCAAGTAACAGAGAGCATGAAGTAATATAATTGGTTATACCGTTATGTAGTAAAAACTATGAATATGGTTTAAAATAGTCACTTGACGAAGACCTGACAAAACGATCGTCAGGTTTTGTTAAATAATAAGTAAAAATATACACATGTCACATACATATTGTAAATTTTACGAGAAAAATAATAAACACATGAAAAATTGTTTATTCATATTGACGTAAGCATTTATCAATTGTGGATCTATGATAAAGCTTTAAAAGTTCATGTTCATGTTGGATTGTATTCATCTGCATGACATTATATTCGTCTCTATGACATACCTGTAACCCCTGTAAGTGAATATGTTCCGTGTTCTCCAGTTGGTAATGTCTTTAAGTATTGTGTAGTATGTTATTTGTGAGTCTTGTGTTGCGGATCAGTGAATGAAATGGGCAGTGCATTTATATTACTGTCTTTATATATTTCAGCACCGAAGGTATATGGAGACAAGATTCCTCCCAGATTACTTATACCAGTAAACAAAAAAGTTCAGAGGAAAATAGTATTGTATCATAATTTCTTCAGATCTCAAGTATCACCTCCAGCAGCTGATATGTTGGCCATGGTAAGAAAATATCCATTGTTTTAAACATGTAATCATTTCGTATAATATAAATTTTCCTTTTGAGAATTTGAGGTTATTTACTTAATATTCAATAATCACTTTGTTCTCAATATAAGTTACATGAGATCACAATTTCCAAAAAGCTTCGTTAATGATATCCAAGCACGTAGAAGAAAGCAAAATAATAATAATAATAATAATAATTGATCTAACCTAACGAATTCTATATTTCCTGGAATGTTCCTTGAAACAGTCTTCAACAGTGGTTGATAGTCATTATAATTATAATAATTATAATTTCTTACAGAAATCTTGATTTTAATAGACGCCTGAGTATTGTATTGTCGCATCTCCTATCAAAAACCTATGGAAATACGACAATATCATTTTCAGACGTCGATATGTCATCCTAGAGTCTGCATTAGATCCTATGTGCCATTCATATCCTCAAATTATCAATCTGGTTACAAGCATATAATATTATTTATTTATTTTATTTTTATTTTATCTATTTATTTACTATTTTTACTTTATTGTTTTAATTATTTTTTAAAAAATATCAAGGAAATAGCATACATTTAGACGAAAACAAACTAGACACTACTATATTACCAAAATTATAATTTCTGAAAATGGTCTGAACTTACGAGGAAAGAAGATGTATACATATTCATTGATATTGTATGTACTTTTAAAATGTGTTCAACTACAGATAACGGAAGTATTTTATTTTGGAATATCAACAAAGATAAAGTGCAACAAATGACTAAATGTGGCAAATCACATTATTAAATATTATCAAACTAAGTCCAGCAACTTATAAATAGCTTGAACCTTACCAGCCAATGAATGCAAAACGAAAACATTGATGACAAATTATTATAATTTGTAGCTATAATTTCTTTATGCGTTTGATGCAACTAACTCTGAAAAGTTATGGTATCGCTAAACAGGTTCGTGCCGTAATTATTTCAGATTCGTGCTGTAAATTAACTAAAACATTGAACATCTTTCAAGCTACATATGTACGTACATATCTCAATAAATTCTATTAAAATTCAACT
>JAGDQP010026494.1:13879-25867 GCA_022664845.1 Lepisma saccharinum
CTATGGATTTTAAAATTCATTTTCGTTTCTCCATATTCGGTAAGGATCTTTTCTATTGGAGAATTTGAATTAAACTTTTCAGTACCCTTCAACTAGTAGCCCACCTAAAATAAAAATTTTGTTAGGTTTCCTATTTTATTGTTTGAAATGGGATTCTCTTAAGTTTTTCATTATTTGCTACATACTACAAGAAATCATAAATATATTTTTCAGAACCCAGGACATGTGATAATGTTTTCTGTTAAAGAAAAGAAAATTCCAACCCTTGCTCGCTTACTCACACTCTTTCAGAATCACATATCGCCGACTCAACGTTAGTTGGGTGGCCTATCTTGTAGGCTTAGAGAAAAATCGTGTATAACAAAGTGATGTGAACATAATTTTGGCCATGATAGTACATATCTCAATAAATTCTATTAAAATTCAACTTTTGAATACGAGCTTGATGCTTAAAAGAAAAACCTTACCATTCCGACTTATATTTTTCCAATTCAATTCCTTGCCGAATTATAGGACACATTGTCAGACTTCCTATACAACAGATGTATCGTGAGTCCCTGCAAATAAAAATGTTTTTCTTGAAATTTCATGATCAACTCTGAGTATATTTTGAGGAAGAAGGTAAAGAAAAGAGAAGTCATTAATTATCTTGAGAAGATGATTTCCTATTTTTTTCTTATCACTGAGTTAAGATCCCTGAACGATACGCCCCAGTGCGTTCACGTAGTGGGAAAAAGGAGCCAGGTGAACATCTTTGTCTTCATTTTGATTGTGCAATAAGCATTAGACGAAGGAGCTTCATGATCTACAAGAACGGCAATTATTACTATTGCCTCAGTCCAATGGTTCAAGGAAACAGCAGAAAGCAATTACACATTCCTGTGCTACTACAAATAAAAATCATTAACGTCAAAAGCATTTTTGTTCAGGAAACATAAATTTATACATGACAAAGTTATTGGATTTAGAAAGGGAGAATTTTCTGGCTGACAAAATTTCTTACATGAAATTATTTTCTTCTTTAAACTAAAGATATCTATAGTTGAATTCTCGCTTTTGATTCCTTCCGAGAGAAAAATGCAACTCTATTTTTTTTAGTTTGAATTTAAGGAAACAAGTAAGGAGTTCGTAATAAACCTGTTTCTTATAAGTACTGATTAAAATCAAATCTTTATTTTAAAAGGTAAAACAGAGAAATAGACTTTCATTAAATCTTTTAAAATTATTAGTCTTTTATTTTATTGTAAGGAAATTACCTGATTTGAAAAAAAATAATGTACAAAAGAAACTATTTCCATTGCTTCTTTTTGTTGGTAATAAAAACGAATTTTTATGGTAGCTGACAAGACTTATAGGATAGCCGGCATGAGCAGAATTAATAATATTCACGGGCACAAAATCGTTCTTTCAAAAAAAAAAATTTCTTTATTACACATGGATTTTTTTTTTTTTTTTTTGGTTCAAAGCTCGGCTTTCGGTTTTCTATCAAAATTTTGTTTCTGTCCAGATCTGTTTTTTTGTTTATCTTAAACTTTTGGTTCTATTAGAGATATTGCTTAAATTCATTTCTAATCACTGTAGAGTATTTTCTTACATTGTTACGGTATTTGAAAGAAAAACTTTAAAGCGGAGCTTGAAAAAAAAATGTAAACACCAAAATTTAAACAAAAGCACTAAACAACTGCGATTTGAATAACATTAAATATCACAGTATAGAAAAACAGGGATTTGAACAAAAGCACCATATATTGTTTTTTGAAAGATACTTTTTTAATTTACTTTTTGGATTTCGCTATTTTATAATCAGGACTATTTTTCACATCCGTACCTTAAACCTGTATTTCCGCCCGTATCGATCCCTAGTTATTAGAATCAACCACTAAAACACTAGGGGTGTCATGTGCTTTCTTTGTTGTTGTGTTCAATTTGATGAGTTTCTTGGAGATAATGGCAGGAGAAACTATGTTCAATGGCGACTTCTTGTATGAATCAACTGTTTCGTAAATTATTCAAGAAATTAGACATAAGTAAAGTTATATTCCTTCCTTGTGTATTAGTCATATTGTCATAGATGTGAACAACCGGGTTTTATAAGTAATTCTAATGTTTGGTAGCCTAGGAAAGTAAAAAGAAGTTGGCAACATGTCATCTCGGTCAATGCTTTAACTATCGATCGAACAACAACAGAGCTGAAACCGGGTCACTTTCGACTCGCTGATCCGGTCCGAAACTTGACCCGATTGACCCGGTGACGCATTTCAGCTCTGAACACGAAGTTCATTAGTTTTGTAACTAGATATTGAAGAAATTTGATCGAAAGCGAGAAAGCGTGATGTTATCAGGACATATCGTGAATAAAGTGTGTATAAGAAGTTATTCTGTTTAAAAGAAGTGTAGAAATTTTCTCTTCAGGAACACAAGATAAGGTCCCGAAAATTCTAGTACACATTTTAACACTTCTTCACAAAAAATACTGTAAGGGAAAATGTGTGGCAGAAGTGTCATATTTTATAGTGTAGACAATTGAAGCCTGAAGGAGACAAAGTATTTCACACATTCCAAATACTGTCTTATGCATTGTTTAGATTAAAATATTTAAAAAAATAACATTTTGTAACACCCTATATATTATTGTTTACTTATATCAACGTATTTACTTACAGAAATGGCACAAAGGTGCAGCACGGGCAGCGCAACGGTGGGCTGAAGAATGTTTGCTGCTTACGCATGACAACGTCACTGGAAGGTGGATTGATAATTTTGGTTCCTGTGGGCAGAATATTTTTGTATCAACGCACCAGGTGCCTTGGTAAGTACTTTCATTAGTATTCAGTATGAGTTAATAAAGAAAGAAATTGTTTTGTTCATTAAAGTCTGATGTTGGAAGATTAGAAAAATAATCTAACGCTATTGAGAACATTCAACAAGCCACATCACTTTAATCTCTTAAAAGGTAGACATTTTTAAAATGTAATATTGCGTATTAATTGAAGAAGATAACACGTATAGAATAAGAATTATAATTAATTAAACGCGGGATTAAAACTTTAGCAGCTTGTTATAAGCGCCAAAGGTAATTATGCCTATATAAGTCGTATTTCATTTAGTTATCGACGGTGATGATGTTTCTTACTTTTCAACTGTCTCATTTGAAACAGAGGAAAACATTGGTTAGTGGTTCTCAACCTTTTCTTTAGATTGTTTCCCTTGGCACAGGCGCAATTTTGTGCGGAATCGATGGCCCACTAACCAAAAAGGCATCATACAAACGTTTACGCCCCACACTCAAAAGTTGAGGAAGAAAATAGTAAAACGGTTGCAAGTCATCACCACCTGCGACGTCATAGTGACAGGCTCCGACGCCATCCACTGTAAATACAACGACCAAACCACTATTGCCAGGCCCTAGCTTGGTGCAGGGTAGGATGTTGACTTACTATTAAAAACCCGGGTTCGAATCGGGGCGGGTCAAGATTTTTTCTTTTTCATTTTTTCTTTTTCATTTTTTCTTTCAAAATATAATTTTGTATGTTCATATTTATTATTAAAAATTGCTTTGGCATACCAATAGAGACTACTGAAAGCTAGGATATATATAAATAAACCAGGTCTGGTCCACGAGGTGTGCAAAGGAGCACGGTGCGTCTGAAAGGAGCTGGGCGGCGGGAGCCCCGGGGGAGGAGTGCAGACATCTGTTAGTGGTAGACATACGCAATGTAGCACTTTTGTATTTCTTTTTTTAATTCAATTTTCAATTTTTTTAACATCTCTACAAATTTGAATTTTGCGCCAACACAAATGAAACAATTACCATCTTGTAGAACTGGAAAAAAATCTTCAATTTTTTTAAAAAAAAAAGGTAATCTTAGGTGCAAATCCGACCGAGATATCTCTAAACTACCAAAATACACACTTTAATTTATTTCGAGGTTAGGTTAGCATCTTTTGAGCTGAAATTTAGTGGAAAGCCATCATTTTTTATGCTGAATATGGTAGTATTTTTTATCACGATTCCTTCGAAAGCACTTTTCATCATCTTTCCCTGCTATGCTCTTTCGGTGTGCACTTTGGTTTAAACTATTTATAGGACGAAGTTGGTTCTTTCAAAGATCTGAAGTTAGTCATTTATGGCTTATGTCTTTCCTTGGCAAGATGGCGTAGGGGAAACGTGCTGGACATTTCAGTACTCAAGCAAGCAAGCCTAGGTTCAAACCCTGTAAAGCCAAGGTTTTTTTACAAAACGATCGTGAAAAATCTTACATAACTTCTCATACAAAACGAAGAATCCTTCAGAATGTGGAATCGAACAACTGAGTCACTATAGAGAAGGAGACGATTTACAAATTTTGGTCAGGAAGGGCAAAAAGATCTATGGGAGCTACAAAGACAATTTAGAACACGTCATTGATCTGAAGTATCCACTTTTCATGTTATTATTCTTAGAAAGAAACACTATACCATTTATTAAGCAGCATTTTCGCAGCAAGCCAGTGGAGTAACAGCTAACGACTCAGACTTTCAACAGGGAGACCTGGGTTCAATTCCCGACCAGGTAGTGTCTTTTTCGCATAAAATAATGGCAGGAAATAGGGATTAATCTCCGGTTCGAAAACTTACGAGCCATCAGTGGCGAGAATCAGAGTAAAAAGTGTGTGTGTTCTTTGGCATGATGATAATGTAGTTCTCATGTTTTTCATTGGTCTTTCTCTCTCCCTGTCTTTCCTGACGTTTCCTTCTCATGTCTTTGCCTCTTTCCCTTCTTCTCTCTCTCTCTCTCTCTCTCTCTTCATCTTTATTTTTTATATTACTTATTGCTGCTCTCTCACGCACACACTGTCTTCATGTGCGTGTAAGTGTTTCAGAGATAAAACGTTAGAGAGAGAGAGAGAGAGAGAGAGAGAAAGAAACAGAAGGTAAAAGAATAACCTCTTTAAAGGGTTTACTTTTCTATTTAGGAACACAAACAGTTATCCTTACCCGCTTCGTCTCTTTCTCTGTTTCCTCTCTCTGTATGTGTGTGTTTGTGTGTGTTCGAACAAGACAAGTTTTCTTGCATAACATAATGATGAATCCTGCATGATGTCCATATTATTATTTTTCTTTCCTTTGCTTTAATTCCTATCTCTTAGAACTTAAAGTGAATGTAATATCTGCCTAACTATCTCGTGGTTCTCTAAATGATGCTCAAGGATTAAATCTCTTTTCTCCAAATGGAGGAATATCCTGGCATGTCATATTTTAGCGCACATTTGTACTGTCATATTGATTGTCTAACTATTAGGCGTACAGTGAAACAATTCTCATGGAGGAAATCGTTTCTATTTCTTATAAATCCAACATCCATTTACTTTTGTAATTGGCTGTACATGATATCTAAACGATATAGTGGTGGTCCTAAATGTGCATTATATACACATAACTTCTAGTTTTACGAACCAAGTATTACTTGATATAAAGTGTCATTGATTAGCATGATGGGACTTCCAATACTTCAACAGTAAACCGTGAGGACTGAAAATCCACAAATGCTTAATAGCATACTCAAGTGGTAGATTATCACAACATAGAATAATAATTTCGGTTTTAAGATGGGAACGTAACTTTTTATTATCATCTTGACAGTGTTGTCAACAAAAACATCACGTAGTGAAAGAAGGGAACCCAACCAACCTATTTATTTCGCACTTGTTCTCGCCAAAAATTTTATGTTCAACTTTTCTGATTTCAAAACTTTTGATACTTCTCGTTGATTATCACAAGAATCAATCAAATATCTTTGGCCCATATATCTTCGCGTCACACTCATTTATTTTAAATTTTGCGTGCTTTATAGTACCCAAAATGTTTTGGAATTTGCTCTTACCTTCTTCAGTTGATATTCTATCAAAAGGCATTCATAATTGCTCTCACTGCCGACATTTGATTTCAATATCTTCTATAGTCCTGTTACCGCCCATAAAATTCATTTTATCTTATCAATATCTTCTAGGTATAAGTACTAGATATGTAAGTATGAATGCCAACCTCCATATTCTTTACCACTTTTGTTTACAGTGGCCAAAGCAGTAAACACTGAGCAGGCAGCAGAGCGAAGGATTTTAACGATTTTGATTGGTTTTTGAACATGACTCCGCCCCCGGTCACGATTTGCATCCACGTATGTAAAATTCGCGTCCGGGTTTCCACTTCAGACTCGCAAGCCATTGTTTTCGCTGTTCGTGGTCTATCGCTTCTTGTTATATGTTATTGTTATTTGTCTATTGTTAGCAGTGGACAGGTCTCATTTCTTTGATACCTTTCTGCACAGATTATGCCTAATCCCCCCCTTTTGTTCTATTTCATCTTTTGTGCAAAATTCTCCCCACAGTTCATATTTTCATGACACTAATTATTGTGTTGTGGTTTACTTGTTAAATAATTGGTGTTCTGTTGAAATATATAGTCTATCGCATCACCCATGTGGTTGCGTCCATTTTTCATCTATTAAAGTTGCGATGTGCAGTGTTTTGGTTTCAGTTTTTATTTTTCTTATGCACCAAAAGATCTTATGCAAGGCATTCTGAGAGTTAATGTCATTGAATGATTCTTTGTTCGAATTAAAACAGAATAAAAGAACCTTGAACTTCAATATTTAGGCCCTAACTTAAATGTCCGTTACTTCAAAATAGTAAATTTGATTCATAAGCCTATGGCAAAAACTTGAAACTAGGAAAAAGACACAGCTTAGTATTATACTGTCAGCGCAACATCTTCATATGTATACAGCTCTTAGGAGAAAAGTCATTTCCAAGCTTTTTAAATCAAGCTTTACCGTTCATTCATTTATTCGGGACTACCTAATGTGTCAATTAATTTATGTTCAATTTAATATATTTATTGCCTGCAGGAATTCATGGCTCTGCCCGAATTACAAGTTGTTTTATTCTTTTAATTTAATTAATTTATTATATTATATTTTTTGTAGTAACAAAATTTTGTGTGATGCTTTGCAGGTACTTTGCCATCAAGACTTGGTTTCTGGAGCGACACAATTTTACTTATGGTTCGAGTAAGAACGACCTCTACGTTGTAGGTCACTACACGCAGATGGTCTGGGCATCTACTCATAGGATAGGCTGTGGGTTCGCAAGGTGCAGCAAAGGAAAAGCAAAACCATACTACAATTATGTCTGCAATTACTGTCCAATGTAAGTAGACCTAACATGCACTCTCTGTATTAAGGTAAATGTAAAGCCAAGATCTCCAACAAATGATGGTAGCACTGTCTCCGTATATGTCTAATGTATTTTTATCGCTACCTGAAATTTCAATGCTGCTCCTACAAATTCAAGCCTAGAGAGTTCTAACTATCAGGGAAGAAAATTCATCACAAATTCAAGAATTCTATCCGTGCTGAATTTTTATTTTCCTTCTTGTTCATTGTTGAAATCCCTTCATTGTTGTTATGGATATCCAAACCTATAATACTTTCATTCCATAGGGATATAAGAAATCAAGGAGTGGGGGGATATCTTCCATACATGAACCAATCAAGAAGAATGAGGATCATTCTCGCATTCAGCGACATCGAATCATCACTAAAGCAATAATGGTTTCACGTCAGACACATTTTGACTGTTGACGAGGGTAATTTACTTTGCTCGTACTTTTCGCACTATTTCTCAACCTCTTTGTATGTAGTTCCGAGCTAGTTGAACTAACTTTTCCCCTCATTTGTTACAACTTGCTATGTTTGAGCTAACTTTAATATCATATACATAATATTTACTTCATCTTTACCTCTTCGTGTCTCGTTCATTTTCTTCCGTTCCTAGCTCACTTATAAATATGTCTTATAGCTCACTCTGATAAACTAAAAGAAACAGATGTATGCATGCAGGGAAGAGATAACTTTGATTGCTGTATTTTATTTTGTTAATTCATCACTTGTCATACACAGGGACGTACTTAGGGGGTGGATCCGGGGGTCCAGACCCCCCAAATCAGAGTTTAATAGAAAAATATAACTTTAGACGTATTTAACATTTGATGCCCAGACACACCTTGGACCGCCCCGGAAGCCCTTGGACCCCCTCCCAATAGCAAATTATGGATACGTACTTGGCTATACACATCACATTAAGATATTATTTACTGTACTTATATAATCCAGAGTTTACCAAGCAGGGCGTATACTAGAAGTTCCACTAATATTTAAAAACTTTGGCTGCTTGCTGCGAAGCTGTGGTGTGGTGTTGGACTTGCATTCATGTAGACATCGCTTAAGGCAATGTCGTAAAGCCGAAGTTATAATTAGCTATTGTAGAATTAAGTCGGATTAAATCAGGAATCCTAGTAGGAAAAGAAAGAACATTTCTCTTGGTCGCAATAATAGAATAAAGATAGTTTTTGAGAAATATGAAGAGACCAAGAACGTCAAGAGATGCATTTTCGTCCTCGTTTAAATGAAGAATACTGTACCTAGAACTCGATCAATTATCTACTTTGTTTTGTTTTCTAATTTCTTCACTTTGTATTCAAAATGTGGTGACAATAAGCTTTCTCTTGTGTTAAGGGGAGCATATACAGGGTGTACCTGAAATAATTGTGCAAACTTCGGGAGATAATTATTTACATCAACACAGGAAAAAAAAAGTTTCTTTGAAGAAATTCCGAAATCTGATTAGTTTTGGTGCTACAGGTGCTCAAAATTATGCCAGCATCGTCACAAATAACGTCATATCTTGATGGCGTAAGCGGTGTCGACTTAGCAAATCACACTCGAAGTAGTACCAATACATCTTTTTAATTTATGTTTATGATTGGCGAATGCAGCTTAGAGGAGATTTCTATGCTTGCCCTTTTTAATTTCTTGACAATGAAGTTCTTGGGTTGCGAAACCTGTCTACACAGTAAAAAATAGCTTTGTTAATTCAACACAATGCGGTGTCCCAGCGTGACTACCAATTTTGTGTTAAATCAACACAACGCACGGTGTTGATTTTGGTACTTGGAGAAAAAAAATACGGCTGCAGCTAGACTTGAACATGGGTTGCTCAGTTAAAAGTCGAGCGTCTTACCGACTTTGCTAAATCGTGAGACAGAAAAAGCACTAGATTGAAACAAGATAGAGGATAAAAAATGTTGCTGAACCCCAAACACAAACAAAGTTACTCTCACGACTTATGCCATGATTTAATCACTTTTCCATTGGTCAATTAGTGATCACAATCCCCATTGATTGAGAATATGTTCCATTTCTATGAAAGTAAGCGCAGCATTTGACATGTTGTTACGATAAGCAGTAATGCTCTTGAAGTGTTTGGCTGTCGCCATCTTGCTTGCTTTCATAGAAATAGAATATTCTCAATGAATGGGAATTCTGGTTCTCAATTGACAAATAGGAACTGATTAAACCAAGGGATAAGTCATGCAAGTAACTTTGTTTTGGGGGTTCAGGAAGATATATATGATCCCGTTCACTGTTTAAATCTACAGTGTAGTCGTTTAATTCAAATGTTGTTCCGTAAATATCGTTTGCATCTAGTGACTATTCTGTCTGACGATTTAGGCACGTTGGTAAGGCGCTCGATTTCTAACTGAGCAACCCATGTTCAAATCTCACTGCAGCCGTAACTTTTTTTATTTTCACAGTACCGAAATCAACACAGTGTGTTGTGCTGATTTAACACACAAAAGTGGTAGTCACGCTGGGACACCGCATTGTGTTGAATTAACACAGCTATTTTTTGCAGTGTATGCGCCATTCTCTACATCAAAGACATTAATTAAATAGATGTACTGGGTACTACTTCGAGTCTGATTTGCTAAGCTGACACCGCTTACGTCATTATGTGTCAAGTTATGACGTCAGTTGTTACGATACCGCCTGTAACTCCGAAACTATGCATAATTTTGAACTTCTTCAAAGGATTTTTTTTCTTCTTTTGGTGTAGATAATCAGCTCCCGAAGATTGCACCTTTGTTTCGGGGACACTCTGTATTACCAACTGTAATTTGGACGATCATTTGATGGAAAGTAATAATTTAGTGCACTATTAATTATATAAAGAGTAAATAATTTTACAGGCTAGAAATATCTCAAGGGCTTCTTGACCCAGGGAATTTCCATATTAACAAGAAGAAACAATATACTTATATTTTTGTTTAGTTGGATTGAATCGTAAAATAAAAAAAAACGAAAGGAAGGACGAAACCAGCTGGTGTATATTTTTAAGATGTGGACGACTGACAGATGTTTATATATTTGTATGCAAATTTGCAACGCATAGCCTGTCAAATTAATAATCAAAAATGAATTAGGCGATATCAGAAATGAAATAATCCACATCATACAATTGTGGTAGATGCAATTTTCCCTAAATAATTGCTGTATAAAACTCTATGGAGTTGGACAATATAAAATGAAAGCACGCTATACAGTATATGCATTATTTGAAGTGGTTAAAATGGTAATAGTGTGTGTGAGCGCCGAACTTATGTTTCTACTCAAACGCTTTTAATCTTGCATGAATCTGATACTAGTTTATCTCTGAGCAACAAATTTACATTTTCATCCACCTAAAGACGTATGAATCAATGATACTGCGATAACACAAATTATGATGGCATTAATTTGCAAATGCTTTTATAATGAAGAAGAGATTAAAGACAATCCGCAAAGACAAAATCTATTACTAAATGACTGAATTATAATAATTGTTACGAACGCCCTAAACGACAGCTGAGCTTCTAAGGACGGAACCTACAGTTTCGGATCAAGTGAGTACTGAACCACCCTGTACAATAAACCTCAAGAACTTCAACCTGTGATTGGCCTCTTCTTAAAGGTCCAGTATTTGTAATATTAGGCCCTATAGTCCAGTATGTGTAGTCTCTTGACCCTTTATATGTAGTTATAATTGCAAATAACAAATGTTATTGTGGCATTATACAGCGAATTGAAGGTGTATGTCATTTGATATTTTCATTTTCCACTTCATGCACCTTCAATTGTCACTTCAACGAGCCACAAGATCAACATGCTCCTATACTTGGGGCGCCACTTACATACATTTTACGTAACACCAATCTTGCGAATGATTCCTTGGAGATTAGGCTCATGTCCCATTTTCTCTTCCATTTCTAGAATGAAAAACAGTTCCTGTATAGAAAAAAGTCGGGAGTTATAGTACACAGTTTTGTGTTGAATAGGCTTATGTGTAGTGTTACACATAATATTTACTTCTTGGTGCACATGGACATGAGTTCAAGTCCATGGGGGACTATTGAACGGAATGGTTTCCAGCTCATTTTACCCGAAACTGAAGGTCATCCCTTTAGAAGTTCAGCTGTTCGTTTCGATAGTTCGTAGGTTTCCGCCAGGATTTTCAGTTTGGGGCGGAGCTGTAAAGTCAGAATTGGGAGGTTGTAAGTAAAGTTTTGTACGGTTTCTATTGATTTTTCACAGCAAAAATTTTAAAGTTAGGGAAGGGGGATGTCGAGACTTTGGGGAGTAAACACCCCCCACAGGGGGGTCTGGCGGAACCACTGGTAGTTCGTAACAATTAAAATTTGATTATGTTCAGTAATAGTTTTGATCTTATCGCTGTCTTTATTCTTTTCTACTTTATTAATACATTTATAATTGCTAATTTTTGCCAACATAATTTGTGTAATTTGGAATATTAACACTTTTTTTTTGCCATTGGTAGAGAACAAAAATTGAACGCTCCGACATAGCTACAAAAGTAAAAACAAAGTTACGGTAGTTTGGGGGTTCAAACCCTTGCACATGGCATCAAGAGTACAATAACCATGCGCTTAAAACCCCTCTGTCACTTTTTTTTTTCATTTTTTGTTAAGCAGAGAGAAATTTTACAACGAGCAAAAAAACCTACAGACTAGTCGGACAGAGTGATATAAAAAAAATCCAAAGAGTTACATGTTTATCACTGTTACGTAATTCGCAAACATGTTCTGTTGATTTTTAGTTCCAAATTGAGCCAC
>JAGDQP010026495.1:0-25867 GCA_022664845.1 Lepisma saccharinum
ACAAAGGTTTATATAACAAAATATAACACCCTAAGTGCCTTCAATAATTTTGTTGGCAATAATACTGGATTTACACTATAAGTTGCTTTTGTTCCTTCTAATCACCTTTGTAATACTGGTTGCACCATTTCTGCACCAATACGTCAATTGCGTCTACGTTTGTAACTGTAATTTCGGTACATTGTTAGAGTCTAAATGATGTTCGCACCATGGTTTACTTTAGTATTAAGAGATTTTATAAATAAAATTACTTATCTGTTTGATTTACTTACTTAATAGTTGCTCTATGGTTCATGGAACTCGCAACTTTATCAACCAAGTAAAAACGTTCGCCATAGAATTCATTCTGACGAAAATCAAAACAGTTTTCATCAGAAACATCTACTGCTCGAAGATCCCTTCTAATATTGTCCTCCTTATGACATCTCGGTCTAGCCAATGTTTTCTTTCCTACCAGCTTTCCAACCAATATGGAAAAGAACCTTTGCTTATACTTCATCCGAAATACATAGCCTGCCCCCTGTAGAAGTCACGAATTTCATTACTTAAATCTGGTGAGTCTTACAGTCCATGGTGTTCTTCAATATGCCCTCTTCTCAATTCTCTAGTCATCTGGGCAAATATATTTTCCTCAAAATAATACTTTAGACATTCGTAATTTATGTTCGTATGTTAGAGTCGTACACCAACTATCGCAAACGTCGAGTATTACCAGCATTGTAACCGTTCGGTATATTTTCAATTTCGGCATTCTTGATATTAATCACAACGGTAGGAGTTTCTGGATTGAACACAAACTTGTGTTGCCCGAAAATAAGTGGCTTCCTATTTCTTCCACAATCTAATTTTTGCTTTTATGCTCCTAGGTATTTAAATTTGTTTACTGTTGCTATGATTCATTCTTAATTGCAATGTATTTATTTCCTACATTCCCAATGTTTCGCCTTGCTATCATGTATTTTCTCCCAATGTTTACCAGTAAACCTATCTCATCGCAAGCTTCTACTAGGACATCGGTGATACTTTGTAATGTATCTATATCGTCTGCTATCAAATGTACATAATCTGCATACGCTAACAGTTGATACAACTTACTCAATATTACTCCGTTTTTATATATTTCATCTTTAGAATCAAATATTATAACACAAAATTAAACAGTACTGGTGATAAAGAATCATCTTGTTACAATCCGCTTCGAAACTCAAAACCATCAGCGACTTTATTACCTATCTGTAATTTGTTATGGGATCGCTCAGACACATCCTAACTAGTTGAACAAGTTTTTCTTGAACTCCAAATCATACATGGATACCGCAGTGATGGTGTTCGCCAGTGTTGCCATGTTGCCATGTTGCGCAAACCCTTATTCTTAAAGTATTTCATTTTTTAAATTCCTCTAAAATATAGAATATAAAACGATTCTATCCCTCGGTGTTAAAGCATGCCATAGTTTTCTCTTATTAAGAGAAAATAAATCCTTCAAAAGTTCACATTTTAATCTTGGTCACGTAATTTCCTAGTGATGCTTCGAAGACCCAACTTGCTACAAAGGCTCTCAGTCTGCTACATGTTCTAATGGATTTTCTAATAACAATTTCCAGAACCTAATACCAGTAGGTGGTTGCAACGATCAAGTAACTCACGAGGTTTTCTACTCGTTTCTGCTCTCCTTTAGTAGGTGAGGACGTGGAACAAGCTTTCCATCCGGAAGTTGGCACCCTTTCTTGTGGCGCGCATGACATCTTCCGAAATGCGTTCCGAAATATGTTCGAAATGTTAGCCGACTTGAGTAATGCTAGTGAAAATGATATTAATGACATTCTTGTGAGTAAGATGTGGGAGGCAATTCGTGAAACAATTAAGAGCGCAGGTGTAGGTGAGAACAAACAACAGAAAAACAAACCTTGGTTTGATGAAGAATGCTTTAAGCTTGATGAGGAAACAAAACAAGCATGGCTTAATAATAAAAGCAAATCTAATAACAACCACTACAGTAGATCATAACTAAATGCTACACGCGGGTTCATAAACAAAATCGAGAATATCTGATGCAGAAGATTAAGGACATAGAGGAAAAGTCAAGACAAATAAAGTACGAGATCTATACAAGGGGGTAAACTAATTAAGAAAGGGTTACCAGCTGAAGTTGGGAATCATTGGAAATGAACGCGGAAACCTTCAGGCGACTTAAATTGTGGGTGTGTGGAAAAGCTATTTCGACAAACTTCTTAATGTAACCAACGGGGAACAAACAGAGGAATTGGAAATCCATACCGCAGAACCGTGGATTCCCGAACCTAGCGAGATCGAGATCGGAATATCGCTAAAAAAATGAAAATTTTCAAATCACCAGGAAGAGATAAAATTCCAACGGAATTAATTAAAGCTGGAATGACGATACTAACTAAGGAATTACATCAATTGATATTATATGGAGAAAGGAGGAGCTTCCAAAGGAATAGGAAACCTCAATAATAGTTTCCGATTTACAAAAAAGGTGATAAATCGGACTGTAATATTTGTCGCGGATTCTCGTTACTTTCGTTAACTTTCTCGCGGATTCTCGTTAACCTGCTACAAAGTATTAAGTAATATTATGTTAACACGCGTAAGTGCATACTTAGATGAAATAATTGAAAATCACCAATGTGGATTTAGAAGAAATAGATCCACGTTGGACCAGATTCTTTCCTTGAGAGAAATTTTGGAAAAGAAATGGAAATACAATCGAACGGTTCACCAGCTATGCATTTATTTAAAAAAAAATCATACGATTCTATCAAAATGAAAATATTATACAGTATCCTTATACGATTTTGAATTCCAAAGTAAACTGGTTGAACTAGTGGAGATGTGTTTCAGCGACCCCATAAGCAAAGTACGGATAGGTATTAATATGTAAGACAGTTTCAATGTTCGCAACGGATTGAAAGAAAACGATGCCTTATCACCACTACTGTTTAACTTTGCTTTAGAATATGCAAATGTAAAAGTTAAGAGGGACGAGAATGGACTATCATTGAATGGTCTGAATCAACTGTTCGTATACATGGATGATGTAGATTTAATAGGGGACGAAATAGATGCACTACAAAGGAACACTGATGTCTTAGTAGAAGTGCGTATGAGATAGATCTAAAGGTAAACAAAGATAAAACAAAATGCATTTAACAAGCCGAAACACAGGGAATGAAGGAAATAAAAAACATAATAATTAGGGATGAGGTCATAGAGAAAGTAAATAAAATTAAATACTTGGGAGCATACGTAACAAGCAAAAATGTGGTCACGGAAGAAATGAAAAGTCACTTAGTATCGAGCAACGAATGTTTCTCCAGTCAAAAAATATTTAACATAGCGATTAATATTAAGCAAATTGAAAATATAGAGAACAGTTATTCTGCTGGTAATATTTCACGGCTGCGAAAGCTCGCAAACGACCCTAGCAGATGAACATAGAATATGTCTGTTTTAAAATAAGGTTTTGAGAAAGATATACGGGTCGAAACGAAACAAGGTGACTGAAGAGCGGCTGAGACTGCATAATGAAGAACTCCGCGGACTGAACGATCCACTAGATGTGGTAAAAATAATGTAATTGCGACGGCTAAAGTGGACAATTTATGAAGCTCAGATGGGAAAAAATCGAAGAGTATATTCTATCCTGGTAGGGCTGTATGGAAGGCAACCATTGGGAGGACCGAGGCGTCGTTAAGAGGACAATACAGGAAGAGATCATCGAGAATTATGTTTTCGTAACGAAAATTGGCTTGACGTTGCCCAGGATTTAATTCTATAGAGAACGTTTATTACTGCTGTGTCGAAATTTCGAGTTCCATAAGCCATGGAGTTAGTTGGTTAGTTAAGTTTGATTTATAGGTTGGTGAAGCTCATTCAAATCCAGGGATCATATAGACTACTGATGATTCCAAACAATTAACCCAGCAGAAACTGGGTGGTGCCGACGAACCACAGAACGAAAACATCAACCAAGGACTATCTGAATATCATCCCGTTTCCGTACTAAACATCCACCTATCCGTGAAAGAAGGGATAAGATATTCATGCCAGGTTGTTAAAATTTATCGTCCAGGATTCGGTGAACACCCTGGAGTTGAGTAATATTATGCGCAATATATATTTTTCATTGTCACATGTGTTTTACTTTAACCAAAGCAAATATGCTAATGTCGATTACTAATCAAAACTTCCAGATCTAATGGCGACGATTTATAAACAAAATCTTATCCGCAGGCAGGTATTCAAATCTAGATTTCAAACGAACATTTCCGAACTAATATTGTTTAATTTGTTTGAACTGAAACGTCGCCCGTAACAACCTTGAATAAATAGAAGAAGATGCAAATATAAACTTAGCGCTGTGTGTTATACTTTGCTTTTCAGTCTGATGCAACTAACTTTTTCTAACGGGATATGCATAAAATGTTTTCGTACAAGGTACGTATGAAAACTGTTTATGAATTTCAGCAATCGTAATATTGTACTTGCATCAAAATAATATCAAATGCCACTTATTATATCTTGCCACCACTTCAATTTTATTTCGTTTGTTTTTGTGATAATGTTTCATTTTAAATATCAAGTACTTGTCTGTTGTGCATTTTAAAACTCTTTTAGACTAATTTCACATTCCGTACGCGTCTCTAATTGTAAACAATAGTTGCTTAGTACATGACTAGGATTTGTGAAAAATAATTCATATTCCATCATGTTAAGAATCCGTGAATTGTAATTGAAAACGTTCAGACAATATTTATTCATGCCTTAGCAAAATTAATAGAGTTAAAGTCTTAACGATTTTCGTGAAATCTAATTTTATCCTTCTTTTCAGGGTCTTTTGGATTCTATTTGTGCTACTTTTTGGAGCTCATGGAATTAGAGCTTTATATTCTCTGTGGATCGCATTACAAAGTAGTCCTCTTATGTACATAGAAGAACAAAGGAATCCTTCTGAAAATTTCAGCCTGGTAGGAATTAATGTGCGCAATTTATTTTCGGACACAAGGAAATTACCGTGAGTATCTTGACCTTCTAAACAACATAATTAGAAATTATATCTCTCGCAAAAAAAAAATATTGTAGTTCTTTTCTTGTAGTTACTCGGAAAATGTTGATGTCGATCAGAATCTCAATTGCACAACAGATCATTTGTTGTTTACTTAAATAAATATATAATAACGCTTCTCCAATAATGCATTACGGCGAAATCGTATAGAATGAAGATTAACTTTGTAGTTTATTAGTGTACCAACAAGTAGTTGTTTCCGAACAATGGAGTAAGCGTACAATTTCGAACAAAGATAATCTGAAGTTAAATAAGTTTAAATGATAATTCTTTACTGCTGTAAAATTGCTACTTTGCTTTATGATGGAGTCATGTAGTCATGATGTCATGGAGTAAATGATGGAGTCATGATGTAAATTAGTAAAGTGTGGCTGATAAGTAATAGCAGATAAAGTAAGACAATTCTTGTACAATTAGACTACTTATATTCTTAGTCAAATGAACCAAGAAATTATAATAGAGCAATAACCTAATAGAACATTCATAAAGAAATCAGCTGTTTACGTAAATGCGATCGGGAGTTTATAGTTATCAAAGCTGGGTGCCAAAATACACAACATATAATAAAATAAACAAAAGATATTTTCGTATGCAAATCATATCGTATATTCCATACTTTCTGAATAGCAGCAGTAATTATTTTATGAACAGTAGCATAAATGAAGCCAGGAACCTCGAAACCTCAAGATTATGTATAACGGACAAAATACATTGTAATATAGTCGACGATCAAAAACCATGTAAACATTCTGTTCCATAAATAACAGCAAACTATTATTAACCTTTTGCATTATAAATTGACAATTAGTCTTCATTGAGCAGTAAAAATCTAGGTTTCATAAAACAGAAAACAAGGAATTATGAAACTTGATAAACTCAGCACATAAATAATAATATATAAACACTTAACCACCGAACGGTATTGAAATCAAAAGTTTGTATTAGATTCACTTACAAGGTTTGGCAATGTTTGTGCATTTTGTTGCATTATATCTTGATAATCTTCATAAGTTGGAGAACCATTTGCAAATCTGGGATCTACACTGAGACTCTTGAACATTTTGGTTATGGACGTCTTGATATCTACAATGGATTTTAGTTTGTCTTGTTGAACTAGCTCTTTAACTCTCACAGTTTCCACTTGCATTGTACTGCTTTGGTTCCGGTTAATATCATCCGAAGATCCTTTTATTTCATTAGTTGCATTGTATAAGTCCC
The DNA here is from genome assembly GCA_022664845.1 of Lepisma saccharinum. Lineage (NCBI taxonomy): Eukaryota > Metazoa > Arthropoda > Insecta > Zygentoma > Lepismatidae > Lepisma > Lepisma saccharinum. Next base: position 6,308 of record JAGDQP010026495.1, read on the forward strand.
AGTTAGTTTTGTTATTTGTGCCATTTGAGTTGTCTTGAAATTCAGAATGCATGTTGGTATTGTTGCTAATGGAGTAGTTAAATGTAGCAGGTGGTATTTCTTGATTTACATTTTAGCGATACTTCAATTCATTTTAGATGTTAACAGTTCTTGTAACGAGTGTTCCTGAGATTGAATAGTCAAATTATGATTCGTAGTTATGATCGATAATGGTTCATCCTGAATATTATCTTGGCTCTTAAAATTACCATTGCCTTTACCAGTTAATTTAATACGTTTGGAATTAGATGCTTTTAACTGTAAGCTTTGATTGTCCGTCGGACAGGTATTAATTTGAGATATTATTTGATATTCAAGATTTTCTTTTCTGAATGTTTGCTCATCATTTATAATGTAAACATACTAATTCTTCTTTTAACAAGCGAGCAGCAATATTCGAAAAACGAAAGTAAATGTTCCACTGTTGCCAGAACTACTATGACAACACAATACTTAGAGAATTTACCAGAATTTACAAGAACATGTATTTACAAAATGTAGAAATTTTGTTCAGCTAACTTATTTGTTCTTCCTAGCTGAATATCTTATTTGTTGGTTTAATTGAACATATAAAAGTCTTTGTCTGAGATAATCTTAGCTATTTTGAGAATATTACTATTCTTCAGATCAGGAAATGTATGTTTAATTTGCTGGGCGTTTCATCATATTACTAAATAGACATATAAACATCACTGCAGAATTAAAGCTCACTCGAAACCATGTTATGGGGCGGCATAACCAAAACAATACAAACATTAAACTTAAAATAATGAAAGAGCGATGTAAGTCTGAACAAATCTTGATATAAGGCAATTTCAGATTTTATCTTATACGACCATCTTCCAATATGACCGCCACAAAAAATCGATTTCTATAAATGCAGCTTCGTTGTTCTGTGTTAGAACATTGGAACTGCTATTTCGTGTCTTTGTAGAGCTTAGTTATCTCAATTAGCGATCATAACAGTAACTATATATTTTATTGGTGGGCAAGGCTTGATGTCACACCAGCTAACAGATTCTCCAATTTTAGAATGCTCCATTTATATCTTTGATCTCATTACGACTGTGTTGGATTAACCTCCTAGATTTACGTCTAGTCGCCCTAGGCCCATGACTACCAGCGTCCCCGCCACTCCAGGCCTCAACACTTCCGTCCATTTCCCCTTCGTACCCTCACATGATGATAAATGACTCTCCTCCGTCTTCTAGCCATTAATAATAATAACAAGATAATAATTAATTTACTCTGGTAATGAGGTTATTTGCAAAATACCTTTCAATAATATTAAAACAATAAAATAATTTCATTAAATACAATGAGCAATTTAAATTAATTACTGGAGGCTACTTGTTGAAAATTGTTAATTACACTGAACAAGAAGGTAATATAAACTATTTTTAAATTTTATTATTTACAATATTGTTATTACATTTCGTTCACTGCCTTTACGCAACTTTAGGAAGAATTCTAGCTTCATCCATTTTTGATGGTACTTTTTCTAACATCACAAACGAAACATTTCAGTTTCGTGATAGATTTACAAAACAGTAGAAAATATAATACATTCGTTGGACACATAAACAGATGAGAGTGATGAGAACGAATTATGTGAAACATCATAGGCTGGTGAAAGTAGTGGATCGAGTAAAATAAAAGGAAGACCAAGCAAAAAATTGTACAAGTGGAAATGGTCAAAGGATCAGTACAAAGTACCAGATTGTTCATGTCAACAAGGATTTTCCGATCCACTGTGTGAAGAGCAAACACCTTATGCTAATTTCAAGCAGTTGTTTTTGAACGAGCTGTTGGGACTTATATCAGAGCAAACTAATCTTTATATTTTGCAAAAAGTAGGGTCAAAAGGGTCGCCTCTTTATTCCAATATGGAAGAAATAGAAAAATTAATTGGATTGTATGTAATGATGGACTTGTTGCAAGGACTAGCGTAATGATGTACTGGGAGAGTGAATATAAAATTATTAAGGTATATTCACTTTGTAGACAACCTTGGTTCTTCTGTGGAGACTAAGAAAGAGAAACTGAGGAAAATAAGGCCTTTCTTGGATGCATTGCGCGCTGCATTTATGAAAGTAGAACCTAAAGAATACAACACAGTAGATGAAATCATTGTTCCGTTCAGAGAAATGTCAAATTTTGAAATAGTATATACCTTCTAAGTCACATAAATGAGCCTTCAAAATCTGGGGGCGAGCAGGAACTTCTGGATTTCTGCATGATTTTCAAATATACGAAGGGGCATCGAAAGAGAACACAAGTCTGGTGAAATTATGTGAATTACCTAAAGATAAAAAAACTATAAAGTAATAGCTGAGAACTTTTACACCAGTATTTCTTTGACTGAAACGTTAGACGGACAAGGATTACGTTTCCCTGGAAACATCCGCTCCAATAGATTGGAAAACATATTTTGGCAGAAGAGAAGGAACTGAAGAAGAGTGGGCGTGGACCCTTTGATTGGAGAACAAACAATCAATATGAGGTGTGTGTTGTACGTTGGTATGAACTTATATCAACTTTCGTTGGAGTCGATCCAACTGGTGTTTTAAAACGATGGGATAGAAAATCAAAGGAACATGTTTTATTACAAATACCGAACTCTGTACGAGTTTACAATCAGAAAATCTGGGGAGTTGATTTGCATAATTCTTTCACTGCCAAGTATAAGTATTGTATTCGTTCTGACAGATGGTACATATTCATGTTTTTCATTTTGTAATAGTCTGTGTAGTAAACATCTGGATCTCGTATAAACGTCAGTGCAGCCAAAATTGAGTAACACACATGTAGCTAAGATGTTTTCAATCGAGTGTTGCAACTAATCTGCTGAAATATGGCCAAAACTATCAAAGAGGAGCTATGCATCTTCACCTAATGGAAAGCAAACAAGAAAGCCGTACATGGACACCTTCAACAGGGATAAGAAAATATCATGTCGACCACTGGCCACTGTAGACAGATGAGCGACAGCGATGTGCTCATTGTTCATTGTATGAAGAATAAATAATTTCTCAAATGTTCGAAACGTGGTAAAATTTTGTGTGTCGTAAAGGCAGAAATTGCTTCTATAATTATCACAATGGTTGAAGTTATATGTGAGTACAAAGGATTTATTATAGAAAATGCAAGTTTAATGTAGAAATTTCGAATAATACATAATTGGTAGTATTTTGACAGTGTGTAATAATGGAACCTCTTCATCGTTTTGTCAATGAAAATGTTAACATTTTTTCAACCAAAACAGAAGCCTATTTCCAAAATAAACTAAATATAAAAAAACAACTTTATTTTTATATGGGCCAGTTTAGTAACTTAGACTTCGGCCCGTCACGAATTGCATTTAGGTGTTAAGTGTTAAAATCCACACCCATGCCTCAGCCTGGACTCAAACCCGTGACCGTTGAGTCGATAGCCTACCGCCGCAGACCGCTCGACCACCCGGCCGGCACTAAAGATAAGAGTATTGGATTATGGAAAATTAACATTTTTTTTGGACAGTAAATGATTTATAATATTTCATTTCATTTTACATAATCTAGGACCATTTCATTGTGAATAAAGACTTTTTTGAAAATATAAAATACATATTTAACTGTAAACTTTATGAATACGTAATACTCAATAATGGATAAATTTTACTCCAATCACTAGCGAAAGGCAAAAATAAATAAATAAAAAAAATGAAAAATAAAATAAAAAAATAAAATAAAATAAATAAAGCAACCTCTTTGTCTTCCAAAGTTATACAATTATCTATGAAAACTGTATGGATAAATAGAAATATACTATATAAGAATTGATTAATTTTATTAATTTACTTTTGTTGAATAATATAATTTTGGTACCATCTTCCGTATTCAACCAGAATATGTGTTTTAATTATAGTAATAAAAATGTTCTATGTTCGTATTTCATCCTCAAAAGTCCAATGGATCACCAGAGGCACACAGCCCCTCCCACAACCCCGCATATAGTACCAACACTAAATATGTTGCTTATTATTGAAACTGGCTTCTAATTAAACAAGGAACAAAGTTGAATGCATTTTTTAAAGTAAACGATCTTGGGCGTTTGTGGGTTAAAAGACATGAGGGTAAGTCAAATATTTAAAAAGAAAATATAATGCCTTTTTAAGTGCGTATTTCAGTAATAATAAAACCTTTTTGCCTGCCTATTTCAAGCAAAATAAATGCCTAAACTTCCAGGCTTTACAGTTATATCATTTAAAGACCTACAAAAAACACTTTAAAGTAAATTAAAGAATGGTAAACTCATCATATTTTCTCCTCGCTATTTATCACTTACTGATTCACTCTCTTTGCCACTTCTCATTATGTAGGAAAAAGGAAACGTAAATTTACAGAATTGAACCCTGCTATCCACCGGTATCTGTTATTCAGTATATCGGTCCACCCGCCAATACGTCGCTCCTAAGAACTAACAAGTTCAAAGTTAAAGAATTTCTGGGAATGGACAAAAGGGACACTAGAAACTCATTAGCTATGTTCAGTACGTGACTCTTTGAATTTTAAACAACATCTCCGTTAATATTCATCTCCTGAAAATAATAAAAGTCAAGTTAGGGAGAAACTGTTTATTCTGTCATAAAAGACACGTTAAGATAATTTTAAAATTTGTGAGGTATTTAAAACCATCTTTGGATAAGACCAGGATAGAGTATGGAAGGTAGCGGTCGGTATCTTAGTTAAGGTACCATTCTGACGTCTGTCTGGTGAAACTACAGGCAACAAAGAATCTAAAGGGAAATGTCAGTCAGTACAATTGGCAACAAGATTCTATCGAACGGCCCATTGCGGATCCGAAAAGACACTTTGGTTTTCCTCATATACAAAAATTAGCGTAAATTATGCCTTCATGCATACTTAACACAAAGTGTATCTTTCCCTTTTGCAGAAATATAAATGACAGTGATGCTCTATATGTGACATAAACTAAAAATATTTTAAAAAATAAAAAAATAAAGATATACTTTTCTTATAGAATTCTCTCTATAAAAAAAAAAAAAAATGTATTTATGCCTGACTAGAAAGAAAAACATAAAACGCTCTCTCATATACTGTCACTTTATAAATACTTCCATTGGTGCGCCTCATGCTTTTCTCTTTAAAAGTCATTCATAAAGAAAAATTATCTTTTTACTCTTTAGTGCGAATTGTTTAAGATATGTATGTCTTTAAAAGTTATTTTATTAATTTTTATCCCAAATCCTAAAGTATTGTGCAGTCAGTCAAATGGCAAATCGTTGCGGGCTAGTATTTTGCATAATATTAAAAACAATAATTAAAAATGATTTTAAATTATATAAATATATAGAAATATATAAAAGTAACAATGGAATATTGTGTTCTCCGCGGACTTACATCACTGTGCAAAATTTCATCATTATATGAGATGGGAAATGAGTTACATTAACGTTGGAAAATGTGAGGACACCAGGAACCATTGTGAACTAAAGAAAAGAGTATAATAATGGTTGTTGGTGTGTAAAAAGACAAAAAAATATTAGTAAATAGTGTTCGTAATATAAGCTCTAATCTTTGTGATACTATCTCCTAACCTAACTAATGTAAATTAACCTAACTTTAAATTACCGGGAATCAGTTATTTACGAGGGAGTCAGATGGTTCAAAGGTGACAATGTTTGGTGCTCTCTCTTAATGTTTTTTTTTATTTCGTAAATATTGTTTTCGTCTCCCGTTTTAAATAGGAAATTCAAATTATTCCTTGTAAAGTGCGCCCCTGAGAAAGTTACATCCCTAGGCCGGGGCCTAGCGGGCCTATGCATAAATCCGGCCCTGCCCCCACTGTAAGTATCCTGTACGTATATACAGATTTTCTGTGTTGCTGTAAGTTTACCATGCTTGCTCAATATCTAAGCCTTTCTTTATCTCTCTCTCTGCTTCGTATTTGTGGGAGTTGTTTACACTTTCTGTCCACCTTTCGTTAAGTGTTTGTTTACTATTGTATAGAACAACCATCCTTAAATTGTTCATGTGTGTATGTTTACGTTATTTCTTCCACCAAGTACATTTCTAAGGTCTTAATTTAGTTGTTCGACGTACAAGTTTATCCGTCTCCTGGTTTATAAGTTTAAACTCTATTTTCAGATATATTTTTTTTACTGATTGGTCTTGGAGTTCATCTTCTTTTTCAATTATTTTGCTTGATTTTGAACGTTTTAACTTTGCAGACATCCATATCCCTTTTGTCCAAGCTATCCGTTGTCTGAGCTTTCGAACATTAATTATGGCTTCACTATTTTCCTTTTTGCGATTTAAATTTCCTATTTCTCTCTCGGTTTCTTTGATCGTGTCCAGCATATCTGAATTCTGTAACGATACCACGAAGCAAGTGGTCGAACGCGTTAAGATTGCGTTGGTCATCTTTTGGAGGAAGCTACTAGCGAACAACACGACTCAAACAAGCGAGATGCATATTTCCAAAAGGTAAAGAACACTTCAGAGGAACCAGCAAACATTGAGAACTGGAAATTGCAGGAGGGACACCACAGAAGGCATGTTGGTGGTCTTGAAAAAACACAGGTAGTAAAACTGCAACCTAAAACCACCAGTCGTTTTTAGGACAAACAAAATATTCTGTAAAGCGAAAACTGTCCTTCATTAAAACGAAATTATTTAATAAATATAAATTATTTTCCAACCAACAACACCCACAAGTTGTATAGCGCAAGAAGGAGGCAAAGAAGCAGATCCAGCATTATATAAATCGAAATATATGACCTCCTAAAATTAATTTTGTTTAACAGACATGCGTAATAATAGTAATAGGTTTCTTCTGTACTAAAAAATATGATGTTTTACTCATCTCTGAGCGAGTTTTAATTACTAAGATCCAAGAGTACAAATGGAGATTACTAAGCGATTGCCAAAGGCTCTCCAGGTTTCGAGATTTTCCCACCATTTCAGATCATTACTAACCGAAGGGGTTTTGAGCTGAAGCCATAGATTTTCTCATTGTTCCAGACCATGACTAATCCAACGGGCTATGGCTCATTTCTGGCTGATTTGTAGTTACTGGGATCTTGGAGGGAAAGCAACAATCATCGAAATGGAGAATAGTATGCAATTGAAAAGAGCTTGCCAGCTTTAGTCAAACGCATAATTTTGACAACGTTTCAGGCCATAGCAAATTTAACGTTGAATGGCTTATCTATGTCACGCTTGTCGTTACTGAGATGTAGAAGGGACACACATGGAGAATAATAAACCACTGAAAATAATCTGCCACTTTTACACTCAAAATTCTAAATTTTTCCTGCATTTCAGGTAGTGGAAAGTCGAACTACATAACACTTATATATGTTGGACCTGCTGTTACTGAGATCTAGGAGGGACCCAAATGGAGAATACTAAAAGAATGAAAAGAACCTGCCATCTTGAGAGCCAAAGTCATGGTTTATTTCACCGTTTGAGACCATAAGGAATCTAACGGTATAAAGCTTAGCTTCCCATGACTTGTAGTTACTGAGACCTGGGAAGGATACAGATGGAGAATACTAAGCGATTGAAATGGCTTTAGAGTCAAAGTCATAGTTTTCCCAACGTTTCACAACACTACGAAGCAAACGATGTATAGATTATCTCTGTACGCATTGCAGTTAGTGAGATATAGGGAGAAAAGAAACATAGTGATGAGAATACTTAGCGATTGAAAAGTACCTGCCAGTTTTACAGTCTAAGTTATAGTTTACGCCACCTTTTTAGACTGTGGAAAACCATCAGTATATGACTAATCTCTTTTTGACTTTTATTTCCTGATATATAGCAAGATCACAAATGAAGGATATTAAGTGATTGAAATGAACCTTCCAGTTCTAGAGTAAAATTTATTGTTTTCCCCACCGTTTCGGACCATTTCTCTTACTCTTACTCTGGGGTAGTGCCTGTGGAAATAATGTAAAAAGAGTTTTTGTCCTACAGAAAATGGCCATTGAAATAATTGTTAAAGTAAACAGGAAACATTCTTGTAAAGATTTATTAAAGCAACATCATAGATTAACATTATATGCAATGTTTGTATATTATATATTACAATAAATTTAGTAAAATATGACAATGGATTCATGGTACGAAATTAAGAAATTGACAATTATTATACCAGAAGTAAATAAAATATACATAGAGTAAGCAGGAGACTGGAAGAAACAAGCAGAAGCCCCTACTTTCAGGGTACAATATTTTACCATACGTTACCTGCGTTAATAATGAAACTAGAAGTAAACAGTTTAGCAATACCCTAAGTAAACTTTTTATATAAAAGTGCCCATATGACCTCAATTTTGATTTTACCATTTAGAATGTTGAATGTGTAAATTAATATATATATATATATATATATATATTGTCTATGTATATTATAGAATCAATTGACCATGTTCGTGCATTTCTAGTGTTACGAACAATAAAGAATTTGAATTACGAATCCAATTATGTATTTAGCACCTAAATGTGACTTATAGTTACTCATATCTAAGGGGAAACATAGAGACAATCTGCAAATAAATAGGAAAACTGGAGAAAACTAAGCAAATGAAAGGGACCTGTAAATTGTTGAATCGAAGTCATTTCTTCCCCACCGTTTGATATCATGACGAATCAAACTTTGTATAACTCTGTGGCATTTTTTTAGATCTACCGGGGAGGGGACGAACAAACAGAACAAACCATATACAGTATCTTCCGTTATTCATTGACGTTCATATGGGTGCGCTAAAACGTTTGATATGGATGTAAACGCTTAGTACTTTAAAATATGTATTTTCGTTTTCAAACCTATCGTACAATAATTACGTGATGTTGTGATAAAAATATTATAACATAAAATAATTATATATGATTGCTTTAGGAAGGTCTCACTTTAGAGGTGGCATCTATATGTACGCCACAACTCATCTATATGCAACTAGGAAGACATTCCTTAGAATCCTGGAGTTGGAATAAATAGCGGTGGCTCCAGGCCACAATACTTTGAAACTCTCAAACATGTCTGACGATTACCTGTGGTCTGTCTCGCTGTTACCCGCTGACCGACTGCCAGTCAGTCTTTCTGTGAGCCCTCCTCAGTGCGAGGTAGGTCCTTCCTAAACAGAACCACTCATTAGGTTAAAGAGTGGTGCGCTAGCTGTATATTCCATTCGTGCATCCATCTTGTCATCAGCTTGGACTTTCTGGGTTTGACGCCCGTGTCTGACCATCATTTTTCGGTTAGTTAGACTTTGTTTGGTGTGTTTATCGTTACTCTGGAGGTGATGAGTCCTGGTTGTCAATTGACGTTTGTAAACATGGGTCAATAAACGCCGTTTTTCTAGAATAGCGTATGTTATTTATGTATTCCTTGTGCTTGTAATACCCATACGCCTACCGTAGCTACGCATTAGGTCCCCCGAATAGCCGATCAACTGTTCTTAACTCATAGTTATTGTTTCCTAAGTTTCAAGAGGCGAATGCTAGGGAGTTATTCAACTTCTGTTGATTGCAGTTGGAGGCAACAATATTAATAAGATATATTGTATTTGTGTTTACTATTTCACTAAATATATTATGGTGTCTTTTTTATTTTTGTAGACCATGTAAAAAGCTAATTTTGCAATGTTTAGCTGATGGAATACCCTTTAATTGCTGTTACTACATGGCTGCCTATTCCTCTGATGAAGACGCATCTTATATTTTTAACTCTGTGCAGACAAGGTAATAGTAAAACTAACAAAAATGGCAACTTTTTGTAGACAAGGTAAGGCTCAAAATAAAATTAAAAAAACATTGCGATAGTTCCATTCCATAAACAAATAAGCAAATGTGTATATAAGTGTGAGGGGAAAGGTTTTTGAAGCGCTGAAAAGTAGCAACAGCATTTTTGAATAATTTCTTGGTATACATTATATAATAGAACACTTACTAGTATCAAGCAAAATATTAGTGACCGACAGGATTTTGTCCGGCATTGACTGATTAGAGGTTATTACTAAGTTTAACGCATTTGTAATTTTATTTTGATTTTTTTGTAGTCATATAGCATTAAATGAAACAAATGCATATCAGTTTAATACTAATGAGCAACAATATAATAATGTTTTATTCTTCCTTCTCTTCTAAAAGATATGGAAGTTGCATTTAAAACGTACATATTTCATACGTTCATACATATTTCAGATCTTAAGATTTGTAAAAGGTTTGTATTTCTTTTTCTCAATTCAATTATCAAACGAGGGCATCTCACTTGAATGTACATTATAAACACCTCGGCATTTATGTTTAAAGTTGGGAATATCTGAATCCCTTTAGCAAGTATAATACAGAGTGCACGATTACAATTAGCACTGGAGCATTGCGGACATGTGGAAAATTTATATATATCAACATTTAATGTGCAATCAGCACACTATACTTTTCAAGCATTTGTACTATTATTTTAATTTTCTGTTCATATCCAATTTGACATGCGATAATTAATCACACTGTCATCTAGTATTCGTAACGTGTTGAGTTACTTCGAGTTCAAAGATGGAAGTAAGTTAGACGAAGCTTTGAATCCTCAAATCAGATAGTCTTCAGAGAATCGCATAATTCCGTTGCGTTTTAGGCTGTGGATTCACATCACGAAATGGCAATTTCACAACATCTCACAAGTACCTTACTGGTTTTATATCTAGAAATTGGGGTAGACTATCTATAATGCTGAACTCTTTGAAAATGTATTTTAATTATGACCAGTACTACTAAACTTCGAACCGTAGGCTGAGTTTATTCTTGCTGGGATACAACTCTACCCGTCAGCATATGAAATTTAAGAATCATTGTAGCTGGTCTCCAAGCAGAAACACGAAACGGAGACCTTAAATGTGGAGCACAAATACAAGCTTCTACAATAAAACTACCTCTTTACGCAGAATTTGTTTTAAGTTTACTGCATGTGATGTATTTATGACTGACTCTCCTTGTCCCCTGAAATAGCCTTAGGTTCACATACGGGGTATATCATTATTGATACCAATTATTATCCTTGTATACTTACGGAGAGTTGGCCCCCAAAACACGAGGGGGTGGAAGAAGTAAAAACTCAACATTTACCGTCCAACCTCACCTCTGCGAGACCACCGACATCGATAAAATCCTGGAAACAATTCATAATTCAGGAATACATTGACAGCCGAATCATCTGTCTAGATTAATTAGAAGCTGAGCTATTGAGGTGGAAACCATGACTCAGACGTCTGCGCCATTAGTAATTAAAATTATTTATCCTATCATTGTTCAACGTCCGTTATCAATGCATGTAAAGGGTGCACCTGAAAGAAATATCAATATTTCTTAAACAACAGGGCCTCTTACATACAAATCAATATGCGTACATGGACACACGGAAATAACAATATGCTAATTAGATCTTGTTCTGCACACATATTAGAAAAATAGTTTCATTCCACACACTGGAAAATTGTTTGAGATATATATTGAAATTTATGGGATTTTTACTTACAACACTTTCTACTAATGTGTTCTTAATTGCAAGGTCAATTACAACATACAAGCACGGCCATAAGTTTTGATCTACATTCCATGTTTATTCTAGATTTCAAAGCTATTACACTTCACCCAATGCATATTCAGGCCAACTTGGTTAGTATGGAACTATGAATGTATATCATTCCAGGACATACAATTATTCTCCCTTCAAAATATTTTTGCAGAAATAGAACGAGAACATGTATTGCGGAATCATATAAATTAAAGGATACCTGCAACTTAGCATCACTTAGAGAAATCTGAGGGGAAAGAGTTTTAATTAAAAACCAAGGATCTTTGTTGCAGCAGAACAGAAATAAACAAAATAAGTATTTTAAAAGAGCTTTTTAATCCAACTGCCATACTGAAAAAATCCAATTCATCAATTGTATAATACTATCGTGTAACATTGAAATCCCCGGTGAAAGAACGAGGTTAGCAGAAGAGGAATACATAAAAAGGGAGATAACCATTTGCACATAAAAATGTAAAAAATGAGCTAAACATTACATAAATATTGCAACTGAAATGCACATTTTAATCGAATTTGAAAAGTTACACACACGAATTCTCCTCCTCTCGTATATAGAAGGCAATTAACTTCAAATTACATCAGTTTTATTGTTATTTTTGCTGCGTACAGTCCACGATCTGCGGTAAGATCAAACAATGATGTAACTTTAATATATTATGTGGAAGCTAATATGTGTCTCTTTGCACGTAGTTCACCTCTTGATTAAACATCAAATTCAAAATAGTAGGCAACCGAATAGTCAGTGTTTGATAAAACCAGGGCAGTCCATCGGTATCTAGACGACATTTTTGGATTTAATTGGGTTTTAAGAAATAACATGTAAATAAATGTGGATGTAAAGCTATGTGCAGACCTTAGTACCTCAGTTAATAACTGTGTGTCCCTCTTTTGGAATTGGGAAATTTGGAGTGATTGTTTCCTGCTTGTTAGAGTGATTTTAGAGATGGTCTCTACTCCGACCAACTGCCCCGGATTCGAGCCGCGGTGTGATTCGGAGCACATGATAATTGTTGAAAGAGGAATTTTAATATTAACCGGGTAAGACTTCGAAAAACGAAGGAGAAACATATTCTGGGTAGTTCCATTGATCCTCCAGACCAGCGTCTGAATTGCCGCTGACCATTATGTGTTATGTGGCTACCCGACACACCAGATCATGGCAGACGGGATAACAAAAGTGCTGTTTATCTTTGTTTTTTTTTCCTTCTGATTTGCTCATTAGTTATGTGCTTTGATGGATAGCAAATGTTGTATAATTGTCAGTATTATAACTGATTTTGAAAATAATATTGATAATATAAGTAGATTGTAGCAGGCAAAGTCACACGCAACGTGAAGGTTGACTTTAGTCTGTACTAGCTAAAGAACCTGCCCGTTGGTTGCGGGGTAAATAAAGTGAGTTGGCAACAGTTGTCGGAATAGTAACCAATACTAGCTTCTCCATGGAGTGCTGCACCGAGAACTTGGTGAGGGGACTACCCACTTTAACCAGACTTTCCAGGCCTGCGCCACCATGATGAAGATCTGATCTGATACCCCCTCCGGGTGGCTGCGCTTCCATAGGATAGGTTTACTTCATTTATTGTAACCTTCTTGTGAGGGTACATCGTCGTACCAAATTTCATTTCTGTAGCTCGTACGGTGTTGAAAATTACTTTTGGGCGGTCATTTTGAATCCAAGATGACTTCTTTTGCAATGTTGCAATATTTCTTTACACAAGTATTATCCTTCTCCTCATACAAAGCAACAACAATAACTACTACTACTACTGCTACTACTACAACATCTACGAATGCTACTACACTACCTTAATACATTAAATCAAAATATTCTTATAACAATCCAAATTTAAATTTAGACATTATAAACTTCTTTATTTCTGATTATTGTTTTCACTTAAAATTCATTTATTGCATTTACAATGTATTTATTGCATTCTCAAGAACGTACTGATTTTATTAATTAGTTCGCGACATAGACACTTCCAGTTAATAGAATCATGTCGAAAGTTCAAGTTGGCCCATTAGTTCCGGAAAATTAGTACTGAGAATAGAAAAATTCAAGCAGAAATAAAAATTGGTGATAATCCTGAGAATGGTGTCGCGAGTGACATGCTAAATTTGCCCGTAAATCCCAGCGGAGGAAAAAAATATACCATCATCAATATGGCGGCCGCTGCCAAATGAGTTACCAGATAAAATAAATATATCTTCGTCACGGTTCAACGTAGAGACGTACTTTTGGCGTCATTTTGAAGGACATAGGCAAGAAAGTATACGTAGAGACAGAAAGTTTCTTAAAACATACATTTAGAGATACTTAGGTCTAGATTCTAAAATTTAGAAACTTTTTCCTCTTCAATTTTGAACTTTACACTTTTCATAAACGACGAAAAATATATTTTTTTTACCAGAAATAAACATAAAAGAGCATTATGTAAGCTTTCGTACTATACCTTTACATTTTATATATCTAATAAACTGTGCGAGTAACTATATTTTACATCTAGCGATTTGCGGTCGAATGTGCTAATGAAGCAGATTTATTTAGGACGAACTACACTGATAATAGCACGATATCTCCGTCACTATTGAACATATATAAATTACTTTGGTGTCGTTTTAAACAACGAAGAAAGGACGTTATTTTATGTAGATAAACAAAGTTCCTTTAGAGTATACGTTTATAGATATTGGGCTTTAAATCCTAAAATTTAAGGATTTACTTTTCTGTTTTTTCAACCTTCAATATTAAATCTATGGTAAACAACAAGGAATATAAAAGGAAACAACTCAAACACAGCTAAGGAGAATTATGTATGCTTTGTCATGCTAAAAATTTTAAAACTGTATTTGTGGAATTTTGTATTTGAACACCTATTGGAAGATAAGTCTAGCGTCATATATTTGAGGAAAATTAACACTCTCTAGTGGACTTCTAGGATGCCACTGAGCGTTATTTTCTAAGAATTCTCAGCAACGTTTTCCTCTCTACCGCTAATTTCCCCCAAAATACTTATCTGCCATATGGTATATAAAATAAAACGAGGTGATATTGTTGATATTATCTACTTTGTATCAGAAAGGATTACCTACGGTTTAATCTGTGGTTTCCTTATTTGGGTTTCCTAAAACACCTGTGTTGTTCATTTGACAATCTAACTTTCAATTAACGTTGACTGCTGCATTTCAAGAGAGAGAAATATATATTAATAAATACGTTGCATATATTGCTTTAATTGAACTTAAACTTTAATCTCACTTCTGTATACATCAGAGGAATGTCACAAGAATGGCCAGTCCACATGCGTTGTTACATTCGATCAGCCTTCGTGTATTAAAACCAGTGAGATCGTTGCACAGTGTAAGGTCAAACGTGTGTCGGAAATTAGGCGGTTTTCATTTCTTTATGTCATTTATGGAAGCTATCGGATATATAAAGCCTCCAAAAACCCAAGTATCATTTTTTGGCAACGAAAATATGATCTTATGATTTGATTTTAGATACACGTTGGCCAGTACGTTTCACCCTATGCACTAAATTGCTGTTGGCCATAACTCTGTCCTGAACAGTGATGTCCAACGTAGAACCAACTACATGGTTATTTCAATGTTCATTTGATCGAAAGTTTGAATAATGTTGGTAACGACAGTGACCCAACAGAACATGCTAAAAACGGTTCAGCGATGTACCCACCGAGATACCTGCGCGCAGTGCCGACAAAATGCCAATTCTACGACCCAACGAAACACAAGATATTCAACCAGAAGTGCTAATATTTTCTCGAAGGAATATTGCACGCAGTGTTGATCCATATTCAGTTTGCGTTTTGTATTGTTTTCGCTGTTACACGTTCCTTGCGTAAAAAAATGTGGCTGCGGTGGGTTTCGCGCCTCCAATGGTTAGCGACGTGATTTAAAAGTCTGATGCCTTAATCACTTTTTTTTATAAACAATTTATTGAACATAATATTGTACAAAAATAACTAAGTATCTATCATAAGTCCAAAAATCTAATTGGTTTACCTGCGTGTTTTGAGTACAAAGTCAATACTGGTGCGAACTTGCACCACAGGAGAATATAAAGATTACACACATCACAGAGACTAAACATAAAAAGTCTTGTGATAATTACCTGTACAGCGTATTTTATATTTTGGGACATTGCATTATACTGTAAGTTGATATAATCAATAATAGTTAACATTAGAAAGTTCCGGTGAACTTAAAATAAGTGCAATGGTATTCGCAATTAACCAAAATATAATTCTCTTTTTAGCCTTTGGAAAAACCGGAAAAGCTGGAAAATATACAAGCTCAGCATTTAAATAATTGACTGAGGCTGCGCGCGTAAGGCACCAAATATTTTTTATACTGTATCCATATCGGGTTGTTTGTTCCACAATTGCTGATGCTATGTACTATTGTATCGGGTTTGTTACATAGTTGACAGGAAGGAGTTGCAGTAATACCAAGTTGATACAATCTATTATTAACAGGATATATTTGGTGTAATACCTGATATTGGCTACCAAATACCTTGTAGTCGGCTTTGAGTTCCATCAAAAAAGGCCTTATTTCATCCGAAGTATATTGTTAAAGTACCTCTCCATGGCTGGGAGAAACTCAGGTCCAGTATTGTGTAAATAATTATAAAATTGTTTGACTGTCCATGTATCAAGTGGCCAATTTGCACGAAATAAATACACAATTTGGATATACGTCTCTGTCAAATAAGGTAAAATACCCTGCCATCTCTGAATAGAAAGAGGTAATTTGTCCTCAATTCGGCGGAAAACTGCTTTAAGCATTTGAGCGGAAAGAGTTTCCGGAAATTATATGAAAATTTGCATCGTACGATGAAGTAGCAAGGCCTTCCCTTGTAACTGCAATTTTTTAAGGCCTAAACCACCCTTATCAAGTGCCAAATAACAAGTATGGCGGTGCACTCTCAGTACTTTGGAACGCCATATAAAGCGTCCAATTTGCATGGCAATGCTCGCAAAATTTTTAGGAGGCAACGGAAACAACTGCAAATAGTGGGTTGTCTTACTCAAAATGTATATATTGATAAATTGGACGCGAGCTAAGATGGTTGAGAAGCATTGCTTATAGATTTGCAGTGAATCAGTGATACTGCGAAGTAAATGCTTGGCTATGCCGGTGTTCCAAGTGAAAAATATGTTTTCATTCCTTTTATGGTACTAAGACCATTGAGAAGCTTGTTTACCAAAGCTACTATATACATGTTAATGAAATTTTTTTCTTCTTTTTTTTCGTATACAAATTCCTGATTTGATTGTGAAGCAAATGTTATATGAAAGCATTGATGTTAATTGGATAAAATACTTTCTCGTTCACACTGACAACAATTTTCAGGAACTTGCATTTTATGTGAATTACAGCAAACAACATTTTAAAAAGTAACATCGATATAGTAGCGTTTGGAAACAACTCTCTCAGGTATAGCCAATGATTCTGCCAGACTCCCTATGGGGGTTGCCCCCAATCTCGACAACATCCTCCAACTTTGAAGCTTTTGATGTGAAAGGTCGATAGAAATGGTACAAATCTTCACTTGCACTCCCCATTTTGACTTTACACCGCACACTGAAAATCCGGGCTGAAGCCCTTATCCATATCGGGTTTAATCCGACATTCGGGTGACTTTCGGATAATATGTTAGAACTATAAATGCTGCATTGCATACCACCTACGAAGTTTTCCGTACGAAAATTTCTGGCGGGCCGAAATTAGGTCGACATAAGCAGTTTATCTTACCTCCTCGCGGGGATCTCTTGTGGCCTACATAGGTTTTGAAACTTGTACCGGAGTAGGTCAGCTGGTGGTCATCTAGCCAACTCTCTCTTTCTTTCTCCCAACCGGGCATACTGTTTATCTTACGTTGATCTTTTGTTAGTTTCCTTGCACCTTGGGATAACTATTGGGTTTCTGGTTGGCTTGAAGTTGTATCAACCCTTAACATGTTACCAACCGGGCATACAGTTTTTTTCTTACGTTGTCCTTTTGATACCTTTCTTCATCTTGGGCAAACTATTGGATACTTTAATGCTTTTGTAATTGAGATTGGTGGGACATCCAACTCACCATAAACCAACGTTGCCGACATAATACCGTTCATAGACCAAACGAAGCAAGTTACTTGGGAAGTTTCCGCAAGCTTCTGACGGCGATTTAAGTCATTGTACGTTAGTTCATAGATAGCCATTCTCCTCAATGCTTGGAAGCCTAAGTCCATTTTATTGTGGAGGTGTATTGTGATCCTTTTAATTCCAAGTTCTGAATCACTGTTTCTCGTCGACTTGCAAAGTGAACGCATCACTGGCACACTAACTTCAGCAATAGCTTCCCTTCGTGTTGATGGACGACTAGAGGGGGGAGGGCATCTAAAACACTTCCGAGGCGAAAAGGTTTCTTCTTCGAGGAAATCAAAGTCTGACGACTTGGTGGAACCTCACCGAACCGTTCACAAAACCTATCCATCACCTGTGTCATATTTTCGTTGTTGTGCTTCCGTTCATGGGCCCACACCCTGTGGTTAATATGCTCTGATAGCTTACCTTCAGCGTTAAAATGTGATAAGCATCGCTTACAATAGTAATATTTACATTTATGTTTTGTAATTTGACTACGCATCAATCTACTAATTTTTTTATTTAAAAAGTAGTGTGTTGTTGATTTATTTTTTTAAGTATAAGAGATGAATCTGCGTAGTATCAATGGGCATTTCACTCATTTGAAGAGAAAAATTGAACTAGCTTGCTTATTAGAATATACGTTAATGATTATTTTAATGCCGATACGCAGTTCATTATATTTTATTTTTCAAATTTATTAATATGCATTAATGATACTGGAAATTGTATATTTTGCATTAATGTTATTATTTCACTCGCATATTTCTCATAATGTGATACACGATCAGGATTTCTATCTAAAGGATTCGAAGCGGCTGCAATGCACCACAAGAAGCACTTTGATCTTCATTTTTAATATTAGCCACTACTTTCGTACCACGCACGTATTGACTTACTGAGTAAAAAAAACGGATTCGAATCTCGGTCGGAGGCAGGAATTTAAATATATGTATACATATATTCATATTTATTATTTATAATTGCTTTTTTGCATTTTGCGCACATTATCTTATATTAGTATGCATGGGAACGTGGAGGGTAGGTAAGGTTAGATGAGGCCATGTATCTTTACAGTTTTCACTCTCGGAGCCAGTCAATTAGTGCGTGAAACAAATGCTGGTTGGAATGGTATGCCCTCCATGTTAATCAAACGCATCTCTGGTTACGGACCACACCCATATTATCAGACCAATGATACTGGACGGCCAGTGTACACGCGGTGGGCCCGTAGCGAGGTTCGCTATCTACTATATGTAAATAACATTCAAAATAGGTGTATAACTTTCTGCATTTACATTACTTACAGAAATCTACATGCGTCCCATGCTTTCCACTATATTTATCATACGCGTTCCTTGGCAGTGGACCGGGTCGTTGATGTATTTTGGATCTGGTCTTGTCAGCTTTTTACAAATGTTTATTTTTCAAATGTCTTCTTATCGTTAGATGTAGGAGCACCAATATTGACACAGTTTACTTGATACAATACAAAAATACTGTGTGTCGCCGTCCCCAATGTTCGATAGTTGTTTGTGCTGCCAAATTATGTTAAAATTCAATTTATACAATTATCTTTACTTGTATTACACAATTATCTATTTATATACACCACACCATGTATACATATGCACTAGATACTTTGAAAGGTTATAGACGTATCCAGGATGCTGCAGTTGTCAGTGTTACCAACCAATTAATATGAATATTTCTAATTGCACTTCTATCACTCGGCATATCCAAACCAAACTATGGATTTAGTTACTGG
>JAGDQP010026496.1:0-14224 GCA_022664845.1 Lepisma saccharinum
AGGTTCAATATATTTTATAGTTAAAATTCGACATAAACTCTGGAAATCTCTGCCTACATCCCTCTTTGCTTTAACCCCCCTGAATTTATAAAACCTAGCGAAACCCGGCCGGGATGGTACATTCAAGTCACGCCCTGGATGACTCCTTCCCGCATCCTTTCTTCTATCACCACCCCTGAACATTCGCTGCAATTGGCACAATAAAGCCGTATTTCCTAATTATTTTTTCTACAGCGCCGTAGGTCTACTCTCCATGGAGTTCATTGTGCATTACGCAAAAGATGAATTGCTTGCTAAAGGCAGAAGGGGAACAAATCCAGCTTAGGGTAAGCACTGTCAAACTAAGCGAATATTATTTATACTCATGTAATTTAACCTAACCTGAAGCGAATTTAACTAATCTAAGATTATACCACAAATCTAATGCAAAAAGACCAACCTAAACTGGAATAGAATACTATTTTATGGACAGTTTCACTAATCTTCCACTGCAACGTAAAAAAATAGTGTAAAAATAAATTTCGAAAATTCAGTTTATCTGATCACACGATACTTTTTCTGCAAACCTTAAAAAAAGTGCATTCCTGTGTATTCTAAACAAGTTAAAAATAGTAAGAAACAAAAACACACGTTCACGAGTGTGATACGAAAGAAACTTTAATACGGGCGAATTAATACCACTTGCGTTACCGGACGTTTGCTTATTATAAAGAAAGGCCGAGGATTATTTTGTATATTGCTAAATATGCATCAACAGGGGAACAATTTGACGAATCATATTAACCTTAGCAATACCAAGGTATTTTAATAACATTTATTACCAACGGGGGTGAATGAATTGTTATTAACGTCATAAACGAGCTTTTAAGGACGGGAACTACAGTTTTTGGTAAACTGGTCTCCGACCAACTGCGTTTAATGGATCCGGGATTAGAACTCGTGATAACGCGCACAGAAAGCGAGCGCTCTAACCTTTTGGCCACCCCGAGATCTCCAACGGGAGGAGGGGAATTTTGTAACCGCTTTCAAAACTTAAATACATCTTCCAAAATAAACACAAATTAATGCTGTATTCAGTGACAGGTGTCATTTTAGCCCAGACAACATTTTCGCTTAGCGACTCCGAACAAAATACAAGCAAAAATAGTACGGTATAACAAAAAAATCAATAAATATATTTAACTGTTGACTGGGGCAACAAAATACCTCCTTGATAGTCCGCGTTAAAAAAAAACGTGGTGGTGTAGGAGATTTTTTTTAAAACTGATTTTCAACAGTTAAAGCTTCGTCGCCTTAAGTAACTATTATTACATGTCCCAGTACATAAATGCTGGTGCTGATGCCCATACAAACTGTATGGGAGCAATTGAAAATATTTTAAAAAGTATTGGCAGCAGTGACTGACAACAGCGGCGCCGGATATACTTCTATGACCCTTCCCAGTAGCTAATGCACAAGTGTGCAAAATTTGGTGTAAATAAATGCGGATTAACGGTATAGAAGCAATTATAAAATATATATATTTCAAAATAGCTGGCAACTGAGTTGCCTACTATTCCCAGAATGTCTATAGACGTAAGGCTAACCGCTAGGTTCCGGAAAGGCGAGAAATAACCAGTGTCCGATTTGTACAATATCCAGTGAGGGGGATTTTTTCCCTCAGAAAATAGAAAACCGTATTTTATATACGTGCATATCCCAGGCTTCGGAAATATTTCGGAAAACACCCAGAGAAGACTTTCACAGAGAGGGCAAATCCCAACTCTATCCCACCGTTTCAAATCGGACACTAGAAATAACTAGGCCTACTTTTATACTGACACCTGGAAGCGACCGACACTTCAAAATTTCAGTCACGTTTCCTACCGGGGGGAGATACTTTGTGCCCACCAAGAAAAGAAGGAAATTTTTGAGAGACAGCAACGTTAAAATTACACTGCCGTAAAATAGCATATATACTTTAGCTAAACATACGGGTTAACTTCCAAGGTTGCTCGTCCGTTTCTAGTGAAATTTACAGGGAAGAAATGGATAATTTGCTCGTTTGTGTGGTTAATAGTATATAAAAAAGAGCGAAAGTTGAGTTTATTTTATTGTATAATCGGTGATAAACATGGAACTATTTGGGAAGCGGAGGGAACTACTCGGCGGAAGGTTACTGCATGATTGGATTGTGGGAAAGTTACGAGCATTTATATTGTGAACATTGCTACAGGTGTACAGGAACGTTGCCCTGGATGCGAGTTAACAGTATTACAGCTTGTGAAACAATACGGTGATACTGAGGAAAATCTTTGAAACTGTATGAAAGTCATGGATGAATAAATCTAACAACAAATTGCAGAAAGTGTGGTAAGCTTTGTTCCGATGAAAACAACTGTGACGTATATGAGAACAAAACGTGTAAAGATACATGACCGCACCTAACTTTACCTAACCTCCACGTTCCAATGGTCAGTAATTTAAGAGATCTACGAAAATGCAAGTAAGCAATTATTAATAATAAATATGAACATATGAAAATATGTTTTGATAATATACATGACCGCACCAAACCTTACCTAACCTCCACGTTCCCATGGTCACTAATTTAAGATAATGTACGAAAAATGCAAGAAAGCAATTATTAATAATAAATGTAACATCCCCACCCTGATGATGATTTTTAAATTTCCGTAGCTTTCATCAGGCTTTTAGTCGAGAACCAGACGGCCGACCAACTTTGGAACGCCAAAGTACTGAACAATATTTATTTTCAGATTTTTAAACAAACGATTAGTAGGTATACAAAAATTATAATTACAAAAAATAAGATATGGTGGTCACAAAAATCACCACCCTTTGTTGATATTGCAAATGTTAAAGGTCTCAAAAAATCTAACTTTAAAAAAATCGGATACTGGATACTTAATTACGAAAATAATTAACTAAACAAGTTCGATTACAAGTGACATGCTTACCCTAAACTGAAATAGAAACCAGAGAGAAAGTGTTTTAGTTTTATTAATAGTAAAAAAAAAGCGTAATGAGTACAGTATTTAAACGAGCAACATAAATATAGTACTTACCAGGACATCATGATTTATATTTCTTGTGGCTTCCTTCAGAGTTATTTACCGCACTTTTATCTTCTTTATCTTCTGTTGTTTTATTTCCGTGTGCAAAATTAATCAGTCATGAAATCACTTGTTCTGGTCACCATCCTTTCTGTCTTAAATTAAAATAACACTTATAATAAATTAAACAAAAATACATTTTCACATCTATTGTTCGTTATGTGATTAAACGTACACTATTGTAGGTATTTTCACTGAAGGAAATAAATATGGATTCAATCAAATTTCCTGTCGAAACGATCACCAGCCATGTTTCTCGGAAACTTTCATTCTTCCCTTCCGTAAAGATCTAGGTCAAGCTATTGGAAACAAAAGATCATGACTTATAGCGCTGCTCTACGGTAAAAGTTCAAACTAAGTTTCGCGCACAGAATTGCAAAATACCCTTGGAGCAAGCTTGCGGAGCCTCTAAAATCCAAGGCTTGGCCGAGCGGAGCTTCTCTTCAGGCATGCCTTAGAAAATATACTTGTGGAGGCCTAATGCAAGTGTAATTTGAAAGGCTGAAGGAAATAAGGCAACACAAGGCAAATGCAAGCTTAACGTAGACGTGCTTGCTACCAGGGGAACGCGTGCACTTAATGTTGGTAATTGACTATTGAAAATAAAGGCAATGAAGTTCCATAATAAAACGGCAGGGAAACGCTAAATCCCAAATTTAAAATGTTTTCCTTAATTCGAGCTCTAATTGACACAGGGATTCCGCCAGGATTTTCAGTTTGGGTGTGTGTGTAAAGTAAAAATTGGGAGGTTGTAAGTGGAGTTTTGCATTGTTTCAATCGATTTTTGACCACAAAATTTTTAAAGTGCGGGCGTGGTGTTCTTGAGAATTTGGGAGGGTGACACCCCCCACAGGGGGAGGGTCACGAGGAACCACTGAATTGATACTTATATTGGCCACTTCCGGTTAAAAGTTCATGGGTGCTTGCATACTACTACCTACATATTTTTTAATTCATTTATGACCTTTAGGCATCTTTGGCTCAGGCTGGGATATGGGAGGGGAAGGTATCGGCCAGAGCCTTACCTAAGGTTGTATACCGGTATTCGCCTGGTGAAACAGAGGGCATCCCTGGAAAACTACAGTCAGGATCGTCGGTTGTGTAGTTCGAGCCCACGTGGCCACCCATTGCCGATCCGAAGTCCACGGCGTTACCGTCAGATTGTGAAAACATGTATGTATTGATATTAAATTCCTCTTCTTCATTTCCATTCTTTCAGTTTCAGAATATTTTATAAAATGGATTGTGTTCCTGCTATATAAGGCCGGACGCAGACTAGCGACTTTGGCGAAGCAACAAATGTAACAACTAAATTGGGTTTTTGACAATTAAAGCCGAGAGCACGGACACGTTTCTTGCTCGCACATAACGTAATGGCAGGAAACAATCTTTGAAATGCAACAGAAATATAGCAATATCGAAATTACATAAAGCGAACGAAGTTATCCTTAATGCAGTAGAACTTGTGGAAATTGCTGTACAGTATATTATATATATCTACCTGGAAACGGTGAATCATAACCAAAAGCAAACCAATACCAATTCCCATGGATTCTGCTAGACCACCCAAGTGGGAGAGAGAGTCCCGAGCTCACACACTCAACTTTTAGGTTAATCGATAGAAATCATGCGAAATTCTACTTACACAGCCCCAAACTGAAAATCCTGGTTGAATCGCCCCCCAAACCACCACCACCACCACCACCCACCCACCCAGTTTTCTCGTTTCCTCGTTTTAAACTTTACTCCCCAGCTGGTAAAAAATGATATGGTAATATTTTATTATTATTTTCAAAAATGCCACAACGAGCAGCGGTAGCTCTGTTGGTAGAGCTTTTGTTACGGTTTTCTAGGGTGTTTTCTTAGTCACAACAGACAAATGCCGCAAATGTGCTACTGACTACCTCCCAGCATCCTCTCCTCCCTTTCCCGGCCCGAGGTTGAGATGCCTAAAAGTTATAAGAAAATTCAAAATAAAAACCAATATGCACTATATCAGTATTCCACAAACTGTCGAGCATCTGATATTCTAAGGGCCCCGGTGGTTTAGTGGTAGAACGCTCACCTCTGGTGCAAGGGATCGTCGGTGGACAAACATCGTGTGCGTGAGTTTTCTCGGGGTTGTTCCGTTTCCTCCCACTTTCTTCATTCCACCAATTCACCCAGCATCATCCATTCGGCCTGAGCCAAAAGTTGCCATAAATGAAATTCACATTTCCATCTCAAGCTCTAATTGAGATAATCACCTTAACAAGCGAAGTTTCATGTTGCAATTTTTTAAAATATGTGATGGTCCTTTAACATCCGTTGATTTTAGTTTTTGTTATACCGAGGGCCCTGCATACTCCCCGTTTGTTTTATTGTGATTCCTTCAGGTCTTTTACACCGGATGCTTTTACTTTAATCACTGAAGACCTTCTACATCTTCAGTTTTATTATTTTTAGTTTCTTAACATCTACGTTTATACGTGACGAACAGTCTTCCCCGTATTGGGACGGATGTAAATCATAGTGCTGTTACGGCGCATTCAATTAATTTTAACTTTATGAAACAGCCTGTGGAAGGAGGACTGTTCTGTTTCCTTGTTGCAGCGCAGGCGTAATGTCTGGTGAATTGAACTTTAACCTAACAGCCATCACGTGTACCAATTAGGATTGAACAACACTTGCGCATATCTATATTTCCTTTTTTTTTATTTTTCGCTTTTCTGGTTTGTAAAATAAAAGTAACATAATCAACTCTTGTCAAGAAGGAAAGATTAGCAGAAAAAAATTAAAAAATGTAATTTCTTTTCCTTTGTTTAAACAAGCATCCGAAAATCGAAACATTTCTCGACCCTAGGCTTATTTATTAAAAGAAACTTTTATGCAGTATTTTAACGAGTTCTTTGTTAGCAATGTACGTATTAACTATTGAATTTTATCTATGGCCTTTAGGCATTTAAGGCTCAGGATAATATAGGGGAGGGGAAGGGATTCAGTCAGGACATAATGTGAAGATACCATCCTGTCGTTCGTAATATATTGACTTATGACATTAATTTCACACCCTATTATGCATGGTTTATTAAAAGTCGCTGTCTATCATAGAAAATAAGGGGGGGGGGGGGGCGATCATTTTTAGCTTGAGAGAACTTGTTTCATGAAGCCGTTATCCCTATCAGTGTTGCAGTCGCAGAATTTTCACAGGATATAAGCTGTGAATCTTTAAGCGGATACTGTGTTTATGTTTCTATTAAATATAGAGTGGAAATAATTTAATTTCTACAAAAACAAGAAACACAAACTGCTTTGATTGTATGAGCTCGTATATTTTTTCCAGTGAGGCAATAACAGTGAAATCATATGCATAATTTGTTGCATTGAGGGAAGAAGAAACAAGAACGTTGAGACTTTCGCATAATTCCGAAGCATCTATATCTGTTGCCAATCAGTTACAATTCCATATGACTTACTTGCTCATCCCGTTATGGGACTAACTCCATACATCGAGAAGTCAAACGTCTACCTTGTGTTTGAAAACATGTCTAATCTCATGTTACTCAAGACCTGCACTAAGAGATACTGTCGCCCCAAGCCAACGAAAGTTCTGATCAAATTACCTGATCATTTACCTGTATACTGCGGTAAAATGTTGTAGTTATACAGAATTGCTCATTATGTGGTAGCCTCTTCCCCTTCTCAGCATTTGGTTCCCGATCAAGTGGAACCAAAAGTATTTGACTCTAATAATCTCACCGGGATAGTTGCCAAATTAAATAAATAAATGAAATGGAAGTAGATAGTATACGCATTTTTGCAGAAAGTACACGCTAATCTGTAAGGTATATACAATATATATTACGGGCCTCGACTACAGCCCTGCTTATAATACAACTTCTATTGATGGTGTTTTTACACTATATGCACTTGTCAGACTCTTACACACTCACGTAAACGAAAGCAGTTGGAGAAACTGACTGTAAATTTGAGTTTAGATGCCTTCAATTGAATTTATTTATGGCCTTTAGGCATGCCACTTTTAGGTCGGGATAGGGTAGGGCAGAGGATGTTACCGTCAAAGACTTAAGATCTGCTCTACCCAAAAATGCATATTCCAAAATTATACAACGGACACTAGAGATTTTTTTTAACGGAAGAGGGGATTTCCAGATATGTGGGTCGAAATAAGCACGAACAAGAAGACTTTCCGTATCATTAAAATGATAGACGTAATGACCGCCATCCAACCGCTACTGATAAATACACCAGATGTTCGTTTAAATGTGTGCGATTTACTCCTGTCTGTTACGTAATCACAAAGATTTTTAAAAAAATCCGCAAAGAAAATCTGAGATATCGAGCTGGGGCAAACTAATTATTGTTACTTGCGGGAAAGTCGTCTCATTCATGCTTATTTCGACCCACCGTATAGTTCAGAGAATTTCTGGGAATCTCCTACTTTCTTTGGGGAAGCTCTTGCGCTTCTATTGCACAATTTTAGAATATGCATTTTTGGATAGAGCGGGTCTCAAATAACTGTTAAGGCTAAATCCAAGTGGATATTCCCGCCTTTCTCGTTTTACGTCAATTATTCAAATTTCAGTAGAGGAAAACAGAAATCGACTTTCACAGACCAATGTTCGTTTCGTTCTTCAATAGTGAGTACAATTACATTTAATAAAATGCTAATTGTAACTGCAGGATTGTCTGCAAAACTATTGGGACATTACCAACCCAAAAGTGTCTGCACACAATCCTGAGTTTACAATTAATATTTTGTTAAAACTAATTGTGCTCATTATTAAAGGACGAAATCAACTTTAGTCTGTGAAAGTTAATTTCTGTTTTCCTCAATTGAAATTTCAATAATTGACGTAAAATGAAAAAGGCGGGAAAACCTACTTGGATTGAGCTCTACAATTTATTTCCCCACGCTTTCTGCGGGATGTAGCGAGGAAACGAAGCATCTGTGCACCGTCAAATTTTCATGAAAGGAATGTCATGAAGCGGTCACGTCGGTGTTATTTTGCAACATTCTGTATATATATATCGATATGTACGGATTAAAAATAATTATTTTGCTTACGTACTCTCCTGCCCTAGGTCGGCCGTTAAGTGCGGTAGCCAAGCAACAGCCTTCCAAGGCCGTCCACCCACTAAAACCAGGTCAACCTTAATAAAGAGAGAGAGAGAGGGATCAAATATCGTTCATATGGAAGAATCCTTGGAAATCGGAAATCGTTCATATTGACAAATTGTTGGATATCGAATACCGTTAAAATCGAAACATCGCTTGAAATCGAATATCGTTGGAAATTGAATATTGTTCGAATGGGAAAATCGAATATCGTTCGAGTAGAAAAATCGTTGAATATCGTTCAAATAAAAAATCGTTAAACGAGAATCGAAAAACCGGAGAAAATCAAATATCGATCAAATAAAAAACGTTTATCTATATTCGATATTTTGAATTTTTAAATACTTATCGATAAATGTATCAAATAATCACACAGCCCTATAATTCTGGGAATGATCCCAGCGGCCACCCATCCTGACATTTTCCCAAGGTTTCCTTAGCCGCACCAATCAAATGCCGGGTGGTACCTCTAAAAGAGATCCTGACCAACTATCTCCCATTCTTTCTGATCCACAACAATAGGTTAGGTAAAATTAACTAAATACTGTTCCCGCAATGCCTATTTCCATGGCACAACCAACTACATCACTGAACCACAGACTGTCGAAGGAAGGCAGCGCTGTGTTCCGTTGTTGCATTTGTAGGTGTAATATCAGGAAAATTTAATCTTAACACGTATCAGTTAATGAGTCGCCGTGGCTCAGGTGGTAGCATGGGCGACGTGGGTTCAAATCCCGGCTAGGACGCTGGAAAATTTTCTCGCAGTGTTCCCATTCCTGACGCACTGAGGTGTATTCAGTCTCTTAATAAATTGAATACCACAGTGTCTTTGTTACTTCTGGGCACCTTGGGAAGGTAAATGTGGTCGAGCGTGAGACTGACCACTCCACCTCACTTCATACCGTGGGTCGAGTATATGCGGAGCGCTCCATCCACATCTGCTATACGTCGTTCTCAGCACGTGCGTATCGCACAGGGGATTACTTTACCTCTTACATATCAGTTATCTCGTGGACCAAGCAGTATTAAACATTTCCTGGACAATCTTATTACTATCTTTTTCATTTCTCTTGTTTTTAAAATGAAGGCAAATGCAATTACAGCTAGGGTTCTGATTTGGAATTTCACCCTTACTTCCCGCTTCAACCACTTACAGCGGGGATGGGTTGGAGAGATAATGTGCTACGTATTAGATTTTCTCCTTTGCATTCTGTCACTTTCACTCTAATCATCTTTTTTTCTGTTGCATCATTCTCGAGCCGTGCACCGATAAATATCCACTGTGATTTCCTAATCGCAATTTTGTTCTGTTCATTTATCTTTAACCATTTTCATTCTCTGGGCACTACACGTTTTCTCTGACACGGGGACCATGTCTTGGTGACCATTTTGCAAACGGTGCCCCATATCGCCAATCGTTTCCTACTGCAAGGATTTTGGTTTTCCAAGATGTATCACTCGACCTATGATGCCCTTTGTAATTTTGAAATTACCCCTGGGACCCCTTCAGGGAGGCCACTGGGGTTCCAGGGTCAACACCATTCTATGTGTCCTTTGCCATTTACATTGCAATTTTTGTTCCGTTCATTTACTTTCCATGGTTTTCATCTTACGGGTACTGGACGTTTCATTTGACATCGAGACTATGTGCTGGCGGCCATCTTGAAAACGGTAACCCATCTGCAAAATCTTTTTGTATACCATTACTTTGTTTTCCAAGCCCTATCGAACGAGGTACTATCGACCCATGTTACCATTTGAATTTTTAAAGTGCCCCCCTCCCGTTTCCCAATTTACGGGGGGCGGCGGAGTTATTTTTGGCGGCATTGGACCTCCCCCTTTGCACTCTCTAACATTTACTCCAAACATTTTTTCAATGTGTTCTCATTGTTGCGGCATCCGTGGAACATAGATTCAGAAAATCTTGACGTAGATTTTTCTTCGTGAGTCCCCTCACCTCTCAAGTCCTGGGTGCTTTTTCTTCGTGAGTCCCCTCGCCTCTCACGTCCGGGGTGCTTTTTCTTCGTGAGCTCCCTCGTCTCTCACGTCCGGGGTGCTTTTTCTTCGTGAGTCCCCTTGCCTCTCACGTCCGGGGTGTTTTTTCTTCGTGAGTCCCCTCCCCTCTCGCCAACAAAATGGACAAAATCTTTGGCAGATTGTGTTCCACGACATCTCCATTAGCCTGAACACATAAATGAATCAGTCTGCGAAAATGCGTCACAGTTTGCAATAAAACGTTAAGTGGGGATTTGCGTACAAGCTACTCGAATTCGCTGCATCATATCTTCCCTAGTTGTTGGTTCGCGTTCATATACAACATTCTTCAAATATCCCTACAGATAAAAATCTGGTGAGGATAAATCTGGAGATCGTGCAGGCCAGTGTATTGGTCCGTTTCTCCCAATCCATCTCCATGAAAATGCGTGTTCAAATACTGTCCCACTCTTTGCGCAGAGTGCGGTGCCGCTCCATCTGCTTGCACACACATCCTCAGTCTTGTCTGTAAGTCCACTTCCTCAAGCAGCAATGGCAAATGATGTCAGAGGAAGTCCAGAAATATTTCACTAGTCAAATTTCCATCGAAAAAATGTGGACCAATGAGGTAACCATTGACAATACCACACCATACATTAACACTCCAACGATGTTGAGCATCTACTGGCCTATGCCAATGAGGATTGATATTTGACTAGTAGTGACAATTATGCCTATTGAGTTCGCCAGTATTTCGAAATGTAGCTTCGTCAGAAAATATGAAATATCTAAAAAGAAAAAAACTGGAACATTTCTACACATATCCGTGCCCACTGACAAAACTCCAAACGGCGTAACATGTTTGTAGTAAGCCTTGAGTTAGAGGGATATGATATGCACAACATTTAACCTTTTACAAGAGTCTGAGGGCAGTTGTTGTAGGTATCCCTATTTCCCTTTCAATCTATCTGCTATTAATATGAGGATTCTTGTGAATTGCTGCTACAATTATTATCATTCGTGCATCGGTATCGTATATGCGAGTCGACCTTTCATGCGTCAGGCGGCCCTCACGGACTCTTAATTCAACTCAATATTTCGGATCACTGTATGACTCGGTGGCCGTCGATCAGGATGTCGAGTTTGATACAAAACAGCAGCTTGATGATAAATTTTGCAACACTCGTCCAAAATAAGGAGCATATCGACAATTTCGTTCGGAGTGTAATCAGTCATATTTATTCTTTTACGACACTATGTTAAAGAAAGTAACTACAATGAAAGTAAGCCGTAATACTAATAATACGTAGAGATTCTACATGTGTATCGTTGCTTTAGGGAGACACTATTCCGCTGACTTTGTGTCTCACTTAACTCCCTGCACAGGCTTCGTCTGTACACTGTCGGTTCCAAGCCTGGAGGCGAAATGTACTGTGCGCCTGTGTTGGATCACCAGTGTCTGCTGAACCAATCAGCATGAGTCAACGCAAGTTCGTCTGCTCTCTGACGGTGCTGTCCATGTGGATTCACAGACAACAAGGCTCATAAGTCATAACATTCATTACTACGAACGTTTTTGTGTACACCGTATTGGTAGTTTGTTATTTCATAATTCAAAACACATAGTTTTATTTCTTTTCATTTCTTAACAATGAATATTTCAGATGGATAAACGTTTGAGGGCATCGCTTGGAGCTTAAGTTTTCGTGCGTAAAGTGCACGGACGAGAATGTACGTGTAATTATCTAATGCACAGATCGGGTTAAGGGCAAGGATGTGGAAAGCCAGCGGCCGTGGCCAAACAAAAGGTACCATCTCGACATGCGCCGAGTGGGACATAAAGACAAGGACAATTTCAGTCAGAATGGCCTGCCGGAGCAGGATTCATGCCCACAATCAACCTACCCAATCCCGCCTGCGAGGCAAATTTAGGAGATAGACATGCGATTAACTGAGCTGTTGTCCACAGTTACATTCCGATTAATTTTCAGCGGTCAATTGTGATCCTCAGTAACGAAACTGTACTTACTGATGCAGATGCCTCCCACACATCCAGCATGCATTGCGTTCAAGTCAAAACGGCGACGGCGAAGGGCAAAATCCAATGTTTGCAACTTCCTCAACCTGCATTATTCAACAGATTGCTTCACATTCCAGTTGCTTTTTTATTTCCATCAAATCATACTCTTCAATACACTGGGTGTTATCATTCAAACAGACTTTCACCTTAATTTTATTCACTACAGCACCATCTACTTGTACACATCAATGTTTCCGACATACCATACCTACTGCAATTAACAGTCGGGTTCGCATTTGAAATTTCACAATTACTTCCCGCTTCAACCACTTACAGCGGGGATTGGTTGGAGAGATAATGTGCTACGTATTATATTTTCTCCTTTGCATTCTGGCACTTTCCCTCTAATCATCTTTTTTTCTGTTGCATCATTCTCGAGCCGTGCACCGATAAATATCCACTATGATTTCCTAATCGCAATTTTGTTCTGTTCATTTATCTTTAACCATTTTCATTCTCTGGGCACTCACTACACGTTTTCTCTGACACGGGGACCATGTCTTGGTGACCATTTTGCAAACGGTGCCCCATATCGCCAATCGTTTCCTACTGCAAGGATTTTGGTTTTCCATTTGTGTGCGTGCAACAGGGAACCCAAACCGGTGTCTTCTAAACACAAAAAATCAAACAAAATTAAGACCATTCTCGCATTCTTCGACATGGAATTACCAAGGGAATTATGGTACCACAAAAGTTACATTTTGGTTTTTCACCAGTGTAATCAATAATTATGTTATTCATGACACCTTTATTTGTTATCCCGTTACAGTTAAAAAAATATTGTAGTTGCCCAGGATTCAAACCACAACCAGTGGCAACCCTGACTAGAATCTTCTGCCCACAACGCACAGCTAGGCCCAGAAGTCCTCCTCCATGCGCGGACAGGAAAAACATCATAAAAAAAAAAAAAAAATTAGAGGCCAACTACATTATATCGTGGATGAAAACTACAGTAGGGGTAAACCTCCACGATCCCCATGACCGGTAGCCCAATCTAAAACCGACCATGGGCAGTCCCCAAGCGAGCGGACTGTACCATCAAAACCAATACAAGGCATGTTTAACATTTTCTCCCTTGTACACTCCCCCTACTGAACAGAGCAGTTGTGAAAGAAAGGCGCAACGGAATTTTGATATCACAACTGAACAGGCATTCTGAGGAAAAAGAAAGAAAAAAAAAGTTAAGTTGGGTTGCTTGCTGATAGCCATTCCAAAGTATCTTGCACTTCACATGGGTGGACGACGAAATAAAATTAACATTTTTTATTTTTCTCTTATCCTTGCCCAGAATACCTAAAGAACAACTCTTCTTATTAAAGGCTCATTGGACAACGTCTAATGTACTTACGCAGCATTTATATAAATTTTAAGTGAAGTCAATTACCATACGTCAGGTACATGATTAAAATACCGGTCCACCATATCTAAGGAAACTCTATTATTCCTTCATACACTCTTTTAGCAAACACCCCAAACTTTATGCTTGAAGAATGCAATAAATAGACATCCGAAAAAGTGCACGGACCATAACATACCGGCTGTCCACATGTCGAGAACTAGGCTCACCAAATATAACAAAACGAGAGAAAAGAAAAGAATTATAACGCACTGAACAATCACCACATATTAAAGCTGCACTAAGATCAAGCACAACAGCTAACAGCTGATCAAGTGAAAAGTTTAAGCATCTGTGTTCTCTGTACTCATAAATTCGAAAATAGTATTTGGCAAAACACTGCAGTTGTAATTTTACACACAAAATTTCTTAAATATTTATAACACCTTTTTGCTTGAAGTTTAAACCACATATCTACAGGTTCTACCTTTACTGAATTTAAACGAACAGTAAGATTCACTTGTTTATTTACATACCCATTTTCTTTTATACAACGAATTTATAAGCAGTTTAATTTTTTGTAATATATATATATATAT
>JAGDQP010026496.1:14324-25867 GCA_022664845.1 Lepisma saccharinum
TGCAAGTTAACATATTTGTCTGCTACAATGACTCACTGTTTAATGTATTTTTGAAATATTGCCTGGAAAATCAAGCAAACACTAATAAATATACCATTTTTGTAGTACAGCAGGAAATAAGGCTGGTAAGCAAATGTAAAGAAAATAAGGACTTAAAAATGTACACTTAAATATTCTGATCTTTGTAGAAAAGAAATTATGCACGCAGTTTTTCAATATGAAATAAATCACCTAAAATGTAAGAATTTTCACACAAAAAGAACAATGCCCCTTAGAAAACTATCCTTGTATACGAATATTGCAACACACTAAAATCTAGATTGCTGCAAAAGTACAGTGCAGTACCTGTATTATTAAAACATTTCGCTCCAATTTCAAACCAACAAAAAAGTTATTTATGCAGATTAGATTGGATTTAATTAATACGAAATCAATTTATCGGAAATTATTTAATTAGGTTTTACTTACCAACTTTATATAACGCAAATTTTATAGAAATATTCTCGGAAAAGAAAATAAGATCATAGTACATCACATTAAAGCTCAGCAGTAAATATAACTGTTATTTTTAGTTATCTGCTAAAAATAATTATATACCAAATATTTGTTCCGTTGAGTAGAAAATAATGAGAAACTTGGGGTTAAATTCAATTAATGTACCTGTATTATTAATAAATTCACATGTTGAATATTGCACTATACGTAAATATATCAGTAAACTATATATTCTAAATAACGTTAGTAAATATTTCCTGTATATAAAACTGTTAAATATGGTCTCCGGAGAAATAATCATTTAATTACAGAATGATTGCACCAAATAATACTAACATGCTACTATCCTCCTCCCCTTAGATGGGTTTGAGGTAAAAATAAAATGTCCAAAGAGGTTATAAGAAGAAAGCATAGTGCCAAAAATTACCCCCCAAAAATTAACTATCTACAATTCAGACATATAGTAAAAATTGGTTCTGACTTACATCTTAAATTCCGACAATTTTACAACTTTAATGGACTGACGTTACATATTTAAACAGTAGTTGATGTCACAAAACCAGAATTTATCCAGTAATCCATCTTAAATTTACATTGCAGAGTTCAAAATTTAGTTCCAAAAAGAGAAAATTCCCAAAACAGCTTGAAGGATCGGGTTTCATGGAAACAGGCCGGAGGAAAGGGATTTAGTTACTTACATCCTCGCGTATCCATAATAGTGAAGAAAAATGTCAGTCGATCTACATGCAAAAATATTCAACGAAGATTAACTGATACTTAAATAACTACAAGTAGACAAGATGTTTCCGGCAATCACAGTGGTCTTCATTTCCACCACGAGGCATATTTGTCACTGGACCTAAGGTTAAGGGCTGATTTTCAAGAAAGCTTGCATTGTTTGCGATCTGGGTAAATAGCCAATTGAAACATGTGTTACACACAAGGCTTGTTTAGTTTACTAACATTTTACGATGGTGAGATTTGCGGGTAAAACTAACTTACGTTCAGACTACCGAACTTAACTTAATTATCGTGCTTGTTCTATCATTGTCTGTAAAGAAACATTTAGAGGTTTTCGTAGAGTAAAGAATCTGCTTGTTGCACGGGAGAGGATTAATTAGATTTTTAAAAAATGAACACAAATGAATTGATTGTAGCATCACAGTTCTTCCATCATTATTTTATACTTTAAAAGTGATACACGCCAATAGGATACTATATATTTCAATAAAGAAAGAAATAAACTCACGAAGTGAGCCGCGCCTAATGACTAACTTGCGTTTACACAGCCGTTTCTTATTAACGTTACAAGATAACCGTCGTCAATTGACGCTAGTTAAATTTGAAACCCGCGTTAACGGTAACTATCGTTTACATTACTAAAATGATCTTGGTTAACGTTAACCATGGTATGATGTTAGTAATGTAAACAAGGCATTGCCTTACATTAAAACACGCAATAAGACATGTGTTTCAATTGGCTACTCACCCAAATCGCAAGCAACGCAAGTTTTCATGAAACTCAGCCCTTAGACTCTTTACTTTGTAGCCTGCAAGACTGCAACCCAGATCATAACCTACGAGAAAGATAAGGCCTTAGCGCTCAGCTCTTACGTCACGAACTGTAGGCAAGTTATTCGTGCAGTTAAATTTCGTAGAGTTTTGTTCACTATTAATTAGGTAAGGCAACTAAGCTATTTGTGATGACATTTTTATGAGCATTGGTGAAAGAAATATACTTCTAGTTGCCAATGAAGTGTAATTTTCGAATACTTCAAAGCAAAGGTGTAAAGGAGCAACTTTTTTTTTCATTTTTTAAATATTTGAATAACTTCAATATTTTCTATAATATATATTTAAACTTTAAATAATACTGGAGTACGTCAAAGTAAGGCCTTTCTCATTATAACTATTTCCGAAAACTCGAATATAAACTCGCCAAAACTAACGTACTTTTGAAACTTTAATTTCTGCCCGATTTATTAATATATTGTAAAAATTTAAATGATTTGTGGAATCTAAATCACACGTTAAAACATTTATAAAGCTAAATATATGAAAGTAAACCTGTACAAAATACATTAAATTTTCAAGTTAGAATAACCTTTCCACATAAGGGTGAAGGGATGAAATAGCGTAACTAAAAAATCAGTGCTCTTTTTAGTTATGACCACCATACATCGACTGCCAATCTGCTCTATTTCCTGTGAAAATTTTGTACGTGAATGCCTTTTGGTTTCGGAAATGTGAAAATCAAATAACCAATAAGATACAATGCTGAAGGGAAATTTTAAATCGATTTCCTGCAAAATCACAAAAATCAAGATACACCAAATCACATCTTCGCCGACAATGTTCAAGAGGTCAAAGAATTCAAGAATCTACACCTCAAGTTGAAGAACTTGTTTTTATGTAGAAACAACGTTTCAAAATCCTCTCATTATTTTCCGTATTTCAAACTTTGTAGCTAGGCCTAACTGCACCATAAAACACAAGAATGGATAGGCGAGGCCTTGTAACTCAGTGGTAGAGCGTTGGCGTAACATTTGGGAGGTCTTGGGTGCGATCCCAGTGGCTGACCATCCTGACAGAATTTTTTTCAGTGCTTTTTCTCAGCCGGAATGGCATCTTCCCGAATCTTTTCGCATCGCCGTCCTAAGCCTCAGATGCCTAAATACCATAAATAAAATAAAATAAGATTCAACAAGAATTGATATTTTACGGATAAGTCAAGAAAACGAAAGCATTTTTTAAATTACCAACTTTATTGTTGATTGTAACATAGAAAATGAAAGTTCCTTGGTTCTTTGCGTCTTTTAATGAGTGACATGACAAGATGTCATTGTAAATCATTACATTTTATAAAATAATTAAGTATCACAGAATTAAAATGTTGTTATTCTGTATTATTTAAAAAAAATGTGTTTGAGTACTACACAAATATTTCATATACAAATATATCAAGTACTTATTAAAAATATAACATTGCTGTATTTGTTTTTCAAAAAATACATTTACCAACTTTCTGTTATGTGTACAAGATCCAGTCAGAAATGACTGAAACTATCTACTTACTGTACCTTCCTTTGCTTTCTGGCATCTTATTTCAAGAATTTTGAACACTAGACTTTAACAAAAACTCATTCGGTCAGGAAATGCATATCGAGTTTCAATCAATAATTACCGATCTTCGTAACTCTTTCATTCCCTTATAAAGTAGAGTTGTAGATAATATTCACTTACAAAACATAACATTCACTTGAAAGATAATGAGTGTACCTCAAAAAAAATTAATTTTCACAACTAAAGATTAAGTAAATGAACACTCAGTGTTTTAGAACTGGAATGTGGTTTGAATAGTCTTCCATCCAAATTATGTTTTCTGTCTGTCAAGTAAATGACTCATTTCCAACAACTTACATGATATAATTTAAACATTAAATATAAAATAATATATATTTAGAGGAAAGTAGAATCAGAAATATATTAGTGAAATAATTTATATTCAAGTATAAGGTGTTTGCCTATGAACTTAATTTTTTATTGATTTCGTGACATTAAGTATTATTTTCAACCAAGATACGAACTCCGTAAATATTAAAATGCCTTCCAGTTTTTAATAAAGGCATCACAATTTTCTGTGTATTAATAAGGCAAAATTAAACATTTGATTGTGTTTACTATCAAACCTTTATTGTTCAAAATTGAAAGAAGACTGGATCAGAAAATATGTGTGGAGTTTCAATCAATAATGGACGATCCTCCTAATAAAGTATAATTAAATATAATAGTCACGTAAAATCATTCAAGATACACAACTCCTCACAACTAAAAATTAAGTAAATGATACTTGATGTTTTCAAACTGAAAATATGGTTTCAACCTCCTTCCATCCAAACTATGTGTCTGTCAAGTAAGACAAATTTCCAACTACTTACATGATAAATATCATATCCTTTACATATTAATTACAAAATAATACATATTTAGGGCAAAGTTATATCAGAAATTTAACAAAGAAATATTTTATATTCAAGCATAAAGTCCTTATCCATTTTTATTAATTTCATAACACGAAGTATTATTTTCAGTCAAGATAAAAACTTTTCTAATATTAAAATGTCTTCCTGTTTAAAGTAATACACATCACAATTACAATTTGCACCATGTGAATAAGGTAGAAATGAACATTCCATTATGTTTACTATCAATTCCTTTTTTTTACAAAATGGTAAGGAGATAGACAGAAGAATAAATATTTCATGCGTTTTTTCAATCCTACTATCATAAATTATTCACATTAGACTTTCCACAAAAGTTAATAATTTGCACTAGCACAGCCTGACTTCAAAAATATTTTTTTAGTTAGAATGAAATCATATTTATGACCAGCATGCATCAACTCGAAATAGTAATAATGCAAATTAACTTGTTCGTAATACAAATTACAGAAATTCCCTTAAATGTGCTTTAATGTAGATTTCTTTCTTTTGTTCGAACTCCTTCCTGCTTCATTATTTTTGTTTTTGCTGAAGTTATTTAGAAGGCAGTTTGTGCTCGAAAACAGAATCATGTCAATAATCCTTCCTGACTCATGATTAGATTGACATTGATGCAATAATTGAAATTCATTGTTTTCTAGTGCTACTTTTGTTACGTTAATAACAACAGCTCTTTGATTATCATGTTCAAGAAATATTTTAAGATATTTTGAATTTGTTAGTTTCTTTACGACAGTGTAGTTGTACATAACTAATTCAACAACATGCTGTTGGGGATAATGCAAACTACCTCTATCTAAACCTACAGTAAACTGCATTGATGAGATATCAAGCTGTTTACATGTCAGAAGGTTTTCTCTACGTGAATCACATTTTAACTTTTTAATAACAGAATATGTACAATACCCTGACACAAACACTACAATTGGCAGATCATCGTCAATTTCGGCCAGATCATTCGTAGTAACTGTCAGATCATGAAACTGCCCCAAAGATGCTTGCATTGTTACTTCTTGCACACCATTAAGTGGTTCTTTACAAAGAGTATTTTTCAGTTGGTTTTGCATCACTTTTGACATACGAAGTTTCTGTTCGGCTTCATACACCTGTCGGGCATATATGTTATATTGCGATCCCGCAAGTTGTCGGTAAAGTCCAAATCTAGATTCTAAGCAGTCTGTTTGAAATTTGCCGAAAAGTATGTAGTTCATCTCGAGTTCAGTGAAACAGTATGAGGATACTTCAAGTAGCGCATGAGTAGTATGTTTCAATGCACTGTAAGTTTCTCTTGAGAGGAAACCAGAATCAAGAGACATGGCTTTCCAAGAATCTAGCCAGTCAAGAAATCGATAAAGAAAAATAGCTTTCTCATCATCGAAGCAGTTTTTTAATGGTTCCTTTAGGCGATCATTGAGACGTACTCCTGTATTGGGTGTTCTTACATTTACAATTTTCCACCACTTTACAATGATGTCAATGAAATGAGATGTTCCTTGATAGTGACTCAAATTATGCGAACTTCCTAATTCACTTAATGCCTGCACTATGTACTCACTAAAAATTTGCATTACCAATTTGACATTTTGCTTTTCTAAGTTTGTAGGCCATAAGGCCTTAACTGACAATCCATAGCCATATTTGAGAAGTTTATCTGATTCCATTCCATACAGAAGTCTGAGTATTAAAGCATGCAGTTTTCTGAGACAAATCACTGAAATCTGGATAATACAAACATGTGCCATCAGTTTTTTGATTTATCCAATTATTTCGCAAGCACTTGAACAAATGTACGGGATCAATTATGTAGGATAAAGGACGTGCTGCTTCATACATATACTTAATACAGTTATGTATGATCCTCTCATCTACTTGATCTAATCGTATATTCTTAAAGAATACATTAATGGCAAGATTTCTGTCTATAACGATGGAATACAATAGTTCAGGTGGACTTTCTGTTTTTATGTTAAGGTAAATAATGACATCATGTTTACACGGAAAAAAATAAAGGGTTACTAGTAACCCAAAAAAAGGTTGATCTAACCGAGTGAGTTGGTAAATATAGAGCTTAATAAGTGCAAGGTTACAGCAACCCAGCTGAAAAGGTTAAATCCAGTGGGTTGATTTAACCCTGCGCATAGGTTGTTTTGAAGGCTTATGATAACTAACTGCATTCAGTTAGTTTAACCTAGTGATCAGTTGCAGCGATTAACTTACTGGGTTAAGCCAACCGAGTTTCTAAGTTACTTTAACTGTGCTAATAATTTACTGCAAATAAGTAAATCGGTTGGCTTAACTTATTTTCTTGATCCTACTTGGTAGATGTAACCTTGGAAGGGTTATTGCAACTATGTTCATGGTAGTTGCAGTAACCGAGAAACAAGGTTACGTCTACCACCTGCTTATCAAGACAAGCATGGCTACATGTTCTTACTGGCCGGCACGGAAATGATCACATCTGCGCGCCAACATGACTGTAATTAACAATAATTATGTTCTTGCACCATAAATAATAATTTGATATGTACAATTCTATCTCTCAGACCATATTGGATAATTACGTGTGATAGTTTTTGATAATTACAGCCACGTTGGCCACGTAAATGTGGTCTTCTCGGTGTCGTCAGTAAGAATGTGGGGATAAACTTTACTTTATGGCCCGCAGCTTCCGTCACCTACTAAAGCACATATATAGTTCGTTGCGAATAATTAACTCAGGCAGCTCTATAAACACCTACCAACGAGCAGCAGTCCAAAAAGTGTTGAGAGAAACGGTGTCATTATCATTTCGTTAAATACACACTCGAGTTGATCAACACATAATAAACATGGCGTCTGCGAAGGAATATTTATGGCGCACTTTGTGTTATGAATGACATGTGATTTTCGACAAAATCACGGAAAGAACCCCAGGCGAGCGAAAAGGGGTTTGTTAAAGTCAAGTCGGATATTATTATTTCATTATACTCGATGTACATGGCGTTTAGAACATACTGCATATTCTTGGCCTCAACACACAAGAAGATAAATAGTCGTCAATCTCATTTCACACCTCCATGACTCAAAAATTGGTTATATCTTGCATTTCAACTCTTCTTCACACATCGGAAATGTTACATCTCACCTGTAAATTTAACATATTTTGACGGCCTGGCCCAAAGTTACCTAAAGACCTTAAAATTTTGAATTCAGTTTTACATATTTTGCGAACCATAAAGTGAACCTGAATGTGGTCCCATGTCGTGATCTGTATTTCTTAAAATATAGAGCCCAGCCTTGTACTGTTTTGAGTACAAATTCTTTATTAACCCTTTCGGACGAGATAATTTTGGCACTTGGTCTTTCAATCTTCCCCCCCCCCCACACACACACAAAGAAAAGTAGAGCCCTAATTTATTGTTCTGTGCTAATTACAACCAGAGTAACACAGTGGAGCTTACGCGATAACGAAATTTGTTTCCC
Source organism: Lepisma saccharinum (assembly GCA_022664845.1). Lineage (NCBI taxonomy): Eukaryota > Metazoa > Arthropoda > Insecta > Zygentoma > Lepismatidae > Lepisma > Lepisma saccharinum. The sequence goes on from JAGDQP010026496.1 coordinate 22,283, forward strand.
CGATGGGGTTAAGAAGTACTAGCAACTTCCCAGCATTCGGAAGGACTCAAATAAGAGTTGCTCGATTCTTGTTGTAAACATGTTAATAATATAAATAAGTAAGTGCATTTAGTTACCATACGCAAGGAAGGTTTTTTTTTTTTTTTAACAAGGATTTGTTACGTACCCATTTGTAGCTCTCAAGTACATATATTTATGCGGGAATAGCAAAGGATTTTCAATTTCTCGTTCGTAAAGTTCCAAACTTTTACGAAACTCAACAGATTTTCCAGCTAAAAATCTATTCAAATATTGTTCACCATTCAACTGTTTCAAAATATCAACCGATTTTTTTGTATTAAAATTCAGGTGAGCAATAAATAAAACTTTCAACATTATTTAATAAGTCAAATTGTTATGGAGTTCTTTAGCACTTTTCGGTTGAATTAAATTTTTTAATGCCTTTAGACAACTTTGGCTCAGGCCGGATAGATAATTGGTGGAAAGAAGAAAGCGGGAGGAAATGGGAAAACCCCTAGAAAACCCACGTACACGGTGTTTGTCCACTACAAAACCCAAATGCACATGCAGGGTTTGAACCGATGACCCCAAGCGTCAGAGATGAGCGCTCTAACCATTGAACCACCACCGTCCAGCATTTTTCGGTGTATAAATTAGTGTCAAATGTAAGCATATTCAGTAACGTAACTGCTCTCCACACAGTACTTACGTACATAAGACATGCGAATATTGAAATAAGGCAAATAATTGAAACAATTTATATAAATTACTTGTCTTGAAAAACTGCGATTTGGTAAGCTGAGGTGTTACTCAACGAGACGTTAAACTTAAAATATTTCAGGAACCGCAACACCCGAGAATGAGCGCAGAATACATAACTTATTACAGAAATAAAAACGATTAATCGGAAGATGCATTTACAATATGAGAAAACATATATAAGGATGCCTTAGAACTTCAGAAACTGACTGAAGTTTCTCAATGTAAAAGTAATGAAATTTTAAAAATAGAAATAATATTAAAATGATAATGTTTATTACGTTACATTATGCTAATTTACATTGACTAGGTAAATGCAAATCTGCTCACTTCTATCTTGAATCTTTAGTGCATAAAAATCTTATTACTTTATTGTACCGGTAACAGAAAACCAAAGAAAACTATCTTAGTTTTGAAGAAACAGACGTTAGTAATGAAATGTTGGAATGAACATCACAGAAAAATGAAGCGTAAGTAAATTCACATTTACATTTATGTAGAAGGCCTTTAAACTATGTGCAATATGCGTTTGGTTAACTGGAGGAACTGAAATTTTTCAGACTAATGTATTTTTTGCTACATTTCAGTAGCACAAAAATGGAAACATACACAAACACTATACATTACAGACTACAAACTAATCAATGAAACGAGAAGTCTTAAGGTCACAATAAAGCTGCTGCGTAAACATTAAAAATGTTGCTTCTTATTAATACTTTATATTCAGAAACATTTTTTTTAAATCTTAGTTGGCGAACCTTCATAGAGAAATTATTCCTATATCTATGTTGGAAATTTTGCAATTGAAAATTAAGGAATAATACATAACTCGTAGTTGTATAAATCACTATACATTTTATTTACAAGGATGCTTTACATTTTCGAGTTAGATATTACACATAATTTTTGAAAACATGTCCTCGTTGAATGCAATACGATTTCTCCCAATACGTTATTGAATAAAACACGTGTCACTCTAAGTCATATCAACGTAAAAATGTTTTGACACCATCGAATTTTGCAATACTTAGTAATTTAAACGCACCAGTAAGGGGCACTTGAAGAGGAAACTTGTAAAATAAGATTTTCTTAAGGGCGGGAATCATTTCACCTACGTGGAAAAAATTAATATAGTACGTTGAAATGCCACTGAATATTATTCGCTCGCCATTGCTTTCATCTGATATTTCTGACATCATGTTGAAGTAAGTTCCATGGTCGCACCTACTCTTCCATACATTCTGTTAAGAAAGTCATTAAGGAAAGAGTTTTCGTTCTTTATTCATGATATTACAATAACGAATATTTTTGTTGTTCTGTACTATTATGTATTACGAAATGTCTGTTTCAAGCATATTAATAGTCGAACAAAATACAAACAGGGTTCCCACTCATTTGCCCAAGATCAAATTCCCTGACTTTTCCAGGTCACTACTCAGAAATTTCCAGGTACCCCATTTTGTATATATATCATAAATCCATGGGAAAATAAAGATCATATTGCATGAAAATAAAGATACATCAAAATATTTCACTGTATTCTTTTCTTAAATTGCTTCATGATTGGCACATTAGCCTCCAAGTAATTTCAAAAACGATCTAACATTAAATGCCTGCTGTAGCTAAATGAACTTCAAGCAATAAGCTATCAAATTCCCTGACTCTTCTAGGACTTTTTAGTGCTAAGCTGGGTTCCCTGACTATTCCAGGTGAGTGGGAGCCCTGATAAATTAGATCTGTGACGCATGTAACATTAGGTCTGTGACACAAAGCAAAGGATGTTTATTACCCGTATGGCAAAATCAGGGTTTTTGTACGGTTTTGGACACCTCACTATTCATTACTGGGTTGTTGAAATCAAAATCCTTGATTCACTGAGCTGTTATTAATGTTCTAAACAAGCTGGTGAGCTAAGGACGAGACTTACAGTATTTTGTAAAGTGGTCTCCTAACCACTCCGAATAATGTTAAAAATGTCAGACCTTGACGATTAAAAAAAAAAAGTTATCAACATTAGATGTGTGTGCCAAGAAACCCCCCCCCCCTCCTCGGAAAAGCGTGATTTCCAAAGCGTGATTTCCAAACCATGAATTATCAGTGTGTGGGGGATGGAATCTCAAACTTTCGGTGTTGAAAATGATCGCGAAAGCAAGCTTTATATTCCTCCAAATTAAGATTTATTGCCTTTTCACTTCTACTTATCTTTAATTTGAAATTTAGTCGACCTTCAAACTTGTTCATTCATTTTTTTTTTAATTTAAGGTCACAATGAGTGACTCTAGGACCCAATACGTTATTGTAGAGGTCATGGAATTATCCAAGGCTATCAAATGGCATAATAAGAAGAGACATTAACCAAGGAATAATCAGAGACAGCAGGCCCCCAACAAGGTATTAAAAACTTTCAGTAAACGTTATTTTGTATGCGCCAGTCTAGTAACTTTTGACTCCGGCTCTTCACGATTCGGCCCTTTTACATCTAGTTAAAATACACAAACATCCATGCCACTGGCGAGATTCGAACCCATGACCTCCTAGTCGCTGATCTAACTCCTTATACAGCACGGCTACCTGGTCGGCAACAAGTTATTAGTAGTAGTGAATAACTCGTAAGTTTTCTTTTTGAGGAAGACAAGACTTTGCTTCTGTGATAATTTTCAAAACAAAAAGCTTGGGGGTTCCATTACAGGGTGTCTGCAGATTTCCAAATTGTTGGGAGAACGGGATTGCTACACCCGAACTTCCAAGATATGAGTTCCCTAAATAACGGTGAGCAAACGGATATTTCTTAATATCAGTAATATAACACATCCTGCTGTAATATTA
>JAGDQP010026497.1:3621-25867 GCA_022664845.1 Lepisma saccharinum
GAACAAAAACAGATGTGGTTAAATAAATGTAGAATAGTATCGAACAACACATGCAACATACTGAACATTTTTTAAATCAAGAATCCTGTGGTATACTAAGTAAAGGGCTGAGTGATGACAAATTGTCTGGTTAAAGAAACATCTTTTTTTTTTATTGTAGAATGAATTACGAAAAAATATAATTTCATATAAGAACCAGTTTTCTGTAAAAGAACAAAAAAAATGTTGGATTATAAAGTCCCTTTTCATAACATGGCATAATCTGCTCTTGTTAGACTAGAACGTATTCAGCATTATGTATAGGTTTGTTAACTATTGCTGCTGCATTGTGAAATATGTTATTTTGTTTGGGAAAATCGCATGGTAACATATTCGAAAGGTGAAAAATATACCCCGCTGTTCAAAGGAAGAAAATAATTTATTTTATATAATATTAGTTATGAGTTGGAAATGAACCAGTGAACAGCAAAAATATTTCGTTAGTGTGTGACAATAAATTTACCTCCTCTTCGTTATTTACGTGGCCGCTCCCAATATATGATTTCGCTAGTCAGGATCAATGGCGTATTCGAATTTACCCACTTTGCAAAATCGGCTTGAATAAAGCTTGTTTTGGCCCTGAAACGTCAAGCCAACAAGCTGAAAACAAGCTTGTCGTGTCAAGCAAAAAGGTTAAATCAAGCATGAACCATGCTTGATTTTTCATAGGCACGAAATGCCTTGTTTAGGCAAGGTATATTCAAGCTTCAAATGGTTGTTAAGTTCAAGCATATTTTATCTAAAAAAAAAAAAAAAATCAAGTTTGTATCAAGCTTCAAATAAACTAGTCGTATCACGTTAAGCCTAAGAAGGCAAAATCAAGGGAATTCAAACCTTGAATCAAGAAACAGTGTTATGTAGGTAATTTGTAAGGCATTTAGGTAGCTTTGGCTCAGGTTGGATAGATGATGATGGGATGCACTGGTGGAATGAAGAAAGTGGGAGGAAACGGGGTACTCCGAGAAACCCCACGCCATTGGTTTGTCCACCACAAAGCCGACATGGCGTGAGCAGAGATTGAAGTGACGACCCCTAGCACCAGAGGTGAGCGCTATATCATTTAGCCACCGCGGGCCTGCGTATTTAGGTATAGGCCGCAGAGGCCCGGACCTAGAGCGGGAAGTTTTGTGGGGTGGCACAAATTTCGAGGTTCTCATTCCATGTTCCTTAAATGTTACCCTCATTCCATATTCCCTAGAAGGATTTCCAGTTTCTCACAACAATGCATTTGATACGCAAAAAAGATATCATAAAAGGGGTAAAATAACTTCAAGAACACTTTCCAACTGATGTTTAACCAGAATCTGTAAGAGAATGTCTGCACTTTAGAGAGCACCTTAAGTCAAATGCCTAGGAATAAATACATTTCTACAACTTTCAGAGAAAATTCGACAGGATATATACTCCAATCTGAACACTGCTGTTACGATTTCTCTGCGATGGCAACAAAATGCTCAACTGAATACACCCATATAAGGTTGAATCCTTACCATAGAACAAATGTGACAGAAGAAAGGCTAAGGAAATTTGCAGTTCTACTTACGTGGCAAGACCTCAAAATGGATTATCCACAGATATCCCACCAAACACTAACATCACTTTGCAAGGGGTAGATATCCTATTTTCGCACAGTTCTTGCGGCCCCCTTTTAGGTACCTACTACCATTTGAGGGTAATGTCATAGTAGAGGGCCCAATTTTCAGTCCCTGTCACCATTCTGTCCAGAAATGTCTCACGTCTCTGACGGGTGAACAGGGAACTACAGATGTCAACTAGCTGCTGCTTCTGTTGAGGCTTTTACGCATAAGGTACCCATTTCTCGAGTTAAGGCACGTTTCCAAGGTTCTGCAGGTGACGGTGAATGGTCGAATGGGTGGCATGTAGTTAGCTGGCCAGTTATTTAACAGTTTGCATTGGATTTGCCTTCACCGTTGTTCACAGAGCATCGTTGTCCAGTTGCACAGATCTCTCTTCTCGTGGCTTATCGGTGAGGCTGGGGTCCCCAGACCGAAACCTCTGGAACCACCTCTGTCAGTTTCGCACATCCACAACAGCCTGACCATATACGGCATTGATATTTTGTACCATTGCGCTGGATGGATGTCCCTGGTGAAATTAATTCAGCATGTCGTATTTGACCCTTCGGCACTGCCATGAGCGCGCGCCATCTCTCAGTAAGGAACAATACATACAAAAGCAGATTATGAGAACAACACGGCAATGCGTTGCTGTGAACGAGAGATTAAGCGGAGGCGACGAACGACAAATTTTATTGCACGCTCACACAGCAACGTCTGAAGTAGCTACAGTACGTACGACAGCGTGCCGAAAATGCGTTGGGACTCTCGTCACCAAGATAAAATAGAGAACGGTGGTGACCGTCAGTACTATCTTCATAACTGTAAAGTTGAGGTTTTAGAGCAACGAACTGGTGGCCAAAATTGGAAACTAGGTGTGATATCAGGTGGTCAAATCTAATGATTTGTGGCCCTGGCGCGCCAATTTTGCATACTTTTTAAACACTGGTCTTGAGAACGATATACAGGCCGAAAAGGACGAGATGACTGGCGAATGCAGGGTAATGAATAATTGAACGGACTTTACGACTCACCCGATGTTGTAAGAACAATGAAATCGCATCGACTAACGTGGGCAAGCCATGTAGCTCGGATGGGGTAGAAACGAAGATTATATTCCATCTTGGTTGGAAAGCCGGATGGAATGAAACCGTTGGGAAGACCGAGACGACGTTGAGAGGATAATATTAGAAGGGATTTTCGAGAAGTAGGTTTTTATGATCAAAACTGGATTGATCTTGCCCAGTACAGAAGCCTGTGGCGATGGTTTGTTACTGCACCGATGAACTTGCGAGTTCCTTAAGCCATAGAGCAAGTAAAGTAATTAAATAGTAAAAAAAAAAAAAATCAACTGTGAAATTCAATCCCTTGCGTTCGAAAAAACACCTTGAAAGCCTGAATTTGTTCTATTTCGATAAGCACATTTGGATACCATTTTGACCAATTCCATTATGTTTTAGGCTTTTCATGGAGATTACTAAAATTATCAAGAAGATTTATAGGAAAAATTGGTTTTGTTTGTATGTCTTATGATAAGCCAGTACGCAAATATTACATTTTCTGTGAAATGAGACCTTTCTACTATCAAATCTTATAATAGGAAGTTCAATGTGTTGTTGCTACGTGGTCCTATTCCAGATTATAAAATCCGCATTCCATAAAATACTTCTCAGGGCGCGTTGGGTCCTCTTTGAATCTCGGTATTAACATAGAAGTTTCCTACTCTTAAGTGCCCCAAGTCTGCTCCCTGCAGTGTGGGCTACATGACGCGCAGAGCCAAACTATTATAAAACCTACTGCGGTGCTTTTCAGTTTGACTTAGGTAGATTTATAATAGTGTCTCCTTTGATCGAACTAAAGAAAACACGAAGATAAAAATATAAGTATTTATATTTATATTTATATTCAGAGGGTAAAATATAACATACGATTTCTCTTGCTTGATAAAATCCAACATGGCATTATACGTACCATTGACTACAAACGAATAGCGATTAGATCTTTGCAAACAAGAATGAACGACATAATCTATCAATTCTTACAAACAAAGACATTCATTCAACTAGCTAATCATACTTCCGCGCCAATTTTTCAATATATGAGCAAACATTTAAATAAATAATAACGCCATTTCAACAATTTGAACAACATTAAATATGTGGCGCCATCTCTGGACCACCTGCTGAAACATATAAAAACCACAATCGAAAATTCGGCAACCCGCTTTGCACAAAATAAAACTCTTTTAATCTTTTCCCTTTTTAAATATCTTTACCCATGAAATAGATTAAATATACAATATAATGATTATTTAAACCAACCAAATTTAATATACATAATTCTCAAGTTAAGTTTGTATACATATAGAATGTGCATATCACAATATTCTCCAGATAAATTAAAAAAAAAATAATTTTAACTATAATAACTTCATTCAAAGTTGTAACATTAAACAATAACACAATTATATAATTTCAAATTTATGCTATATAACATCTCCTTTCTCTCTCTTCGTTTTTTACTTTATGAATAATTCATTATGTTTTTAAATTATTAAATCGTAAATAATTCATTATGTGACGATTCATTAAATGATATATAATTCTTCATGCTAAAATTAATTAAATAATTCATCATGTTTAAAATTCATTAAATAAGTTCACCACGTTTAAAATTCATTAAATAATTCATCATGTTGGAAGTTCATTAAATAATTCATCATATTGGAAACTCATTAAATAATTCATCATGTTTGAAATTCATTAAATATATACATACTTTGCATTTAATCATCAATTTCAATTAATAAATAACGTCATGGTAGATTAAATTAAATATTTTCAAATTGTAAATAAATTTATTCCATTCACATCATTTCATTTCATATTTATAAAATGATTGCTTTAATAGATTATGAAATTCTTCAGTAAAAGCAGAATTCATGCAATGTTTACATGTATAATTAAGTGACTCAGCACATAAATTTCGTAATTTCAGCTTTTTTAAAATTTTATTCTTAATTGCATTTTTAACGTTTCAATATTTGTTCATGTTTTTTATATGGCATTTTTCTAGTATCCTTTTCATTTATTATCATATCTATCTTCTTCTCAACATTTTGCTTCATTACTTCATTTGTTTGATTTTCATTTCTCAATATGTTGTTGAAAATGGTCATTTTTCTGCTCAACCGTTTTGTTTTTCTTCACCTGACATCATTACAACTATATTACAATTTATATGTCAAACTCAATCGATTGGTGTATCTTAAACAAATCTAACTCTTTATTTCGTTCAACTACTTTCTTATGTTTCTTCTTAATTTTCTTTGGGTTTGAACTGTTCATTCTTGTTACTAACTTCAAAATTTTATAACGGTATCATATCAGACCACATTTTTCTGGTTCATTTATTTTCGACCATTATTTCTTTCCACATAGTTCATTCGCTTTGTCTCGTGCTATCTTTTTGCGCTAGTATCACTGCCTATATGTGGGTTCCAAATTAATCTTATTTTCAGTTCCTATTTTACGAAATTCCCAATGACTACTGACTCTGATTCCTATACACATTTTACTTTTGCAACAGGTTCTAGTTTTGTTTTGTTTAATCCTTTTACGTTGCAAATTCGCAGATTCCGTCAGATAATCTAGTAATGTTGATAGAGTCAATGTTTTAATTCTTTTGAAAGGTATCCCAATAGTTTTAAAGAATAATTTCAATGGGTTTCGACATAACGGATTCAAACGTTTTTATCTTTTAGATTTGCTTGACTTTCTGTATGTTCTCCCTTTTAGGTTACTTCCTTTACTTTGTTTTGGAATACGGAACATATCAACATTCTTCCCTTCGTAATTTTTATTCAGCCTTTTTACATCTTTTTTTTCTTTTGTTCCCCTTTCCTTTTAGACTTTCTGGGTTTAGAAGCCTTTGTTACTTTATTTTGTTTCTCTATATTCGTTTGGTTTATTATCGAGCTACCTTTCACATTAACAGTATTATATGACAGTTGCTTATCCTTCTGTAGATTGTCATTGTTTGCAAGTTTCGGTTTTGAATTTCTATTTTGACTCATAGTTCGCATATCACTTTATTTTGACCTTGTGTGATTACTTATTTGAGTCTTTGAACAACATGCTTCAGTTTTGTCATAAGTGGAGTTTTGACTACTACTTACTTGGCTAACACTCTGTATTTCAATTTTCGATTTACCATCTCTACTATTTTCCAAAAAGTTTTATGTTTGTTGCCTTTACTGACTTTCTTATATCTCCTGCGATGTCTCTCAGTGTTAACTTCCTCTTTTCTTTACACTGTTAGTCTATCACCTTCATATTAATCACACTACAAGTTGTAATCGTTTGCTCCACCATACTTTCAAAATAAACTGATAATTGCATGAGAACACCTCCGTCATTACTAGCAAGTACTCCTTATTCCAAAAAGGATGACCGCATTAATTACGGCAATTTTTAGCTGAAAATTTTCTAAGTCTAACTTCGAGTATCTTCGGAAACAGCAAACGAAAGTTTCCAGTTTTGAGACCTGGAAGGAAGGATGAACCTTCGCAATTGGGAAAACATGTGCAGATTTTTTTCCTCTTTTTTATTGCAATATGACATGTTGAAAGTAACATTCATTAAAATATGTAATGATACAGTATTTCGAAACAATCCATACATCTGAGCACGTGATCGTTTTGTCATCTACGTTTCCACACGTGAAAGCACATTTACAATGAAAGTGAAGACAGCAAATTTAATTCTTGCATTCATAGTACAATAAACAAGAGAAAGGAGAAAAAACAACAGCATTTGCAACGTATATCAATTTCATTGTCTTGAACACTGAAAATTCAGTAATGTTGCTTCAAAAGAAGTTATATCAGAAAGACTTACATAGATGTGTTCATGTTAGCTCAGTGGTAGAGCGCCTGGCTTCTAATCGTGAGGTCCTGGGTTTGAATCCCGTTCTGGAAAATTTATTTTGCTGGCTGTAATGATATATGCCTCAAAGCATGAATAATTAGATTAAATAATAATAATCAGTTTTATTTGTATCCATACAAGCATTTCAGGACATAAGTAATTATTATGTTTAAAACATAACATGAGAGAAGTGGTGAGTGTTGACAGAACGTCGGTATATTATATGTGAACGTTAAATATAAATTAAGTAAATGTTGTTATATCCAAAGTCGGATCAAGGTGCCATCAGCAAATTCAGGATCCCCAAAGTTCATACAAATTCAATATCCCCGAAGGTCATAATTCCCACGAACAATGAGTCACTAAGGTACTAAACTGTTCTTCAGTAAAGAAGACAGAAGTTTTTTCCATGGGTCTCAAATGCTTTTCTCTCTCTCTCTCCCTCTCGCTCTCTCTTGCTGGAAAATTCTATACTTTTGTCATCTGATGAAGAGAAGTTATTATTGACTTATTAACTAGTGGGAAAAATACTTTACCTATCCAGGGCTCGAACCCACGTTCGTGTATTATTGGTTTAGGAAGCAAAGGCTTTAACAACGAGCTACTTTTACAACTAGAGAAATGTTGCCAAGATTTGCGTTATTAAAACACCAGCAGATTGAGTCACCCTAAGTGGACCATTTTATACGTTAGTGATTTTAGATAAGGAAGATTAAATTGGATTTATTGCCGTTTGCTGTTTCCGTAACAGAGTAAGCCTGTGGATGCTTTTTCTAGGTTTAAATCCAGAATGTATATTTTATACTTGTAAAGCTAGTATAACAGTTAACTTTGTTTATTAAAACAGCTTTTCTGATTTATGAAAATTCATTTATGAAAACTATTATTATTTTTATTATATTCCTTGCACCATTTTAAGATTCCGTGCGCGAATGTTAACCAAATAGTTCTCCACAAGGTGCGTCCCCTGCAATTAACTAATCGCATGCCAGTTACCTGCGTTTACTTGTTTCTTTGATGCTCACAGCTCAGAGCAATGCTGATCATGGACAGACGTTCAGCTGTAATTACCTTGTGGGAGTTGGAAGGCTATACTGCAACTGCTACTGGGAGACGAACGGGTATCGCGGCCGCTACAGCCAGGCGATGGATTTGGCAATATCGTACTACAGGTCAGACTGGCAATTTACGATCTCTTGGTCGTCCTCATGTGTCTACCGAGGCGGAAGATGCAAGATAAGTAAATGAAGCCCGGTTAGACCCACTAAGGAAGTCTAGACAGCTAAGGGAAGCTTCCCACTTTCCTGGTAGTACGTAGACAGCGTTCCGAAGGCTTTGTCAGGTTGGATTACTTGGCCGTGTTGCTGCCGTGAAGGAAAAACTCTCAGACGAACACAAAATTTACCGTCTTGCATTTGCACATGCGAATATTGATCGCAACTGAGAAAACGTAGCTTTCTCAATTGAATTCATATTCAAAACTTCAAATGAGACTCACCGTTTTGTGTATCGTCCGAGGGGCACACGATATGAACCTAGATATGTGGCTACCTGCAATCGCAGTGGTCGTGTATCTATTTCATGTTGGGGTTGCATTTCCAGTCGCGCTGCAGGACAGCTACACAGAATTGACGGGCGCCTGGATAGTGCTCAGTACTTACACATCATGAGTAACATCATGGTGCCATCAGTACGAGTACTTGAGCCTCATGGTGTTATTCAGTTCCAGCAAGACTTCCCGTGTCGTTCAGGAATGGTTCGCAGGGCAGCCTGAGATTAATTTAATTGACTGGCCGCCTTGTGGAGCAGACCTCAATTTCATGGAAAATATGTGGGCAGAGGTGAAGGGTAATGTAATTGGGACAGATGGCCTGAGTGTGACCTGTGGGACCTCGTTTCCGAGGCATGGCTGGAGGTAGGGGAAGGAGATAGATTTGTCAGCCATCTAATAGATTGCATTCCCAGAAGAATGGAACGTGTAATAAATGCAGAAAGGTCTTGGATACAATATTAGTGTCCCCTACCCCAACTTCCAAAACAGCCCTTTTTAGGGCTACCTAAACTTTCTGAAAATATTTCTCTTAGCAACCATTCCTTGCATAATATGTTCGTGGAATTCTGCTAATAAAGAAAAAGAAAAGGTCTCTCTTGGATTCGAACTCAAGACCTGACGAGCAGAAACCCCGCGCTCTACCACTTTTATTTTTTTTTTTATTTAAAAAAATCTCGTTTATTTAACTTTCATAGTACGTTTCGTTTATTTATACGATTGGGACCATTTATATTTCGTTTATCTTTCTTAACCTACTTACGGACAACACAGTTAAAATCACATCCATGCCTGAGGCGGGATTCGAACCCGCGATCCTGGAGTCGCTAGACTACCGCACTAGCCTGCACGACCACCTGGATCGGCTACCACTGAGCTAACATGAACACACCTGCAAACCCATTCTGAAGAAACATGACTTAAATTTCCGGTGTTCGATGACAATGCTACTCATATCAGTTGAAAATGTTGAATTAAACTTGGGATATTCCGAAACCCTGGAGTCTCGATGTAGCAAATTTTTGAACATAATAAGAAAATGGCAATGAAAATTTTCGAATTTACTTCCATTACTCAATTAGTGGAAGTGCGGATTTATACGGTTTCTTTCCTACAACCCTGTGAAGTTTTTATGTTATGTTGTTTTATATTTTTGGGTATAGTATTTTCACTTTCTACAATTGCGAAATTCGAAAATGTCGACATTCTGGAATTCGGTAGTTGAATAATTAATTGACTTCCTAATGCTTTCTACTTAACCTCCGCTGGATCTTATACAAGATATGTCAAAAGACCTCAGGTTGGAACGGCTGATTAAAAAGAAAATCATAGGGCGCGCTCTCATAGAGATACACTTTATAAATTCTTCAATTTGCGCGCCCTATCAGTTTGTTTTTAATCATACATGAACATTTATTTTTTACATTTTAGTACGAATTGCTTAAGAAAAGGATGTCTTTAAAAAGTTCTTTACTACGACTTTCTCGGCCGTGCAAATGAACAGCACAGGGATTGGGATAAGATAAAGATAAAATTATATTTATGTGTACCAAATAGAAAATTGACAGATGGAATGGAATGTTAACAACACTTGTGCGTATGCCCACCGCTAACCTGGGCTGCGTCCATCAGTGACTCCGCCACTCAACTTCCTTCGGACGCACCGTGCCGCCCTTGCACATCTCGCTAGTTGTGCTTCCAAATACATCCTAGCTTTCAGAAGCAATCAGTTATTCATACACATCCTAGCAATTATTAAATAATAAATATGAACATATAAAAATATATATTTAAAGAAACAAGAAGAAACAGTGTTATATCGGGCGAAGTTCGAACTCGAGACCATCCACTCAAGAAGCCGACGTCTAGACTAGTTATCCACGAAGGCGACGTGTCAAACGTCTCTTTCGAACTTGTATTTACAGTGTACGTGTTACATAAAAAGCCTAGTCACATGTCTTATTTCCAATCTTTGTGCTCAACTGATGGCGTTGTGCTGGTCAATTTGCATCATTGAGAAAGTATTTTTTTATTAATTTTCTTCGGGTTATTGCGGTGTTCCTACTCAAATCATAAATTGTTTTGCAACCAGCGATACCCGGCCCGGTGCAGGCTACTATTTATATTAGGATAAAGAAGTCTGTAATAACAAAATATTAACACGTGTTTTTAAAATATATACATATATAGAAATATGTAAAAGTAACAATGGAATGTTGTATTGTCACCTGTCACCCGACTTACGTCACTGTGCAAATTTTCATCACTGTATGACGTCGGGAAATTAGTTAAATTAACGTTGCAAGTTTTGAGAACACCACGAACCATTGTGAGCTAAAAAAAATACAAAAAACAATGTAGAACGCCTTTAAACCGACAAAAAAGCTGTTCTTTTTTTATTTTTCTGGTTATGTTCTACCACTTTAGAACATCCGAACAATTCATGGATATAAAAGCACTAATAATACGTAACATATATTTTTTTTCTAGCCAACTGTTGTCTTCGTGTTTTAAAATTCAATTTTCAAATTTTCTAACCTCTCTTAAATTTTTAATTTTGCGCCAACAAATCTGCAAAAGCAGTCTGTTGCGCCAATTATTTTGTAGAGCTTGATAAAAACTTAATTTTTAAAAAAAAGTCATAGTAGGTACAAATCCGACTGAGATCCGAAATCCACTTGAGATCATTATAGGTCCAAATCCGACGTACAGCGAAGAAAATCCGCTTGTATTGATCAAACCATTACAAAATAAAAGTTGCAATTTCTACTGTTAGTTGGTCCCATACAAAGTTTTTCGGCATCATATTTCTGATTTCTTCTTCAGGGTGCATATGCAATATTTAAACCCAAAATCCGGCATTTTTCGCAGACGGCCATGTTTGAACACTCGTAGATAAAAAGAGTGTGGTTTAGGCCAGAGACTCTTTTGGGAGGTCTAAACATGACAACATTTTGCAGAATTTTATTAAACTCCTTCACCCCAAAAAGTTTGTTTAAAAATGGAATTTTATACAATTCGTAAATTTATTTTCAGCCTAATTTTTGTAATGAAGAAATTAATTTTAAGAGACGGGATTCCACATCTTCGAAGTACACTTCAAGAGCTACCCAATGGTTTTTAATCCAGCTCTATAATTCTTCTAGTTTTTTAAATATGCAGGTTTCCGTACATGTCTACGGGAGTAAAATGCGCCACCCACCATGTTGGAAATATGGTCGCCCCGTTAGATATGCAAGCATAACATTTCTTTAGAAGTCGTTCTGATAACTTCAGGTATGTAGAAACCCACATACGAAAACTAATTTTTTTCTAAAATGGTGATGTAACCATTTTCTAAAATTGCAGGAATGACAAAATTTTACTATCACTTACCTAAAACAATCTAATCTTCCTTTTCTAAAATCACTAATGTATAAAATGGTCCACTTAGCGTGACTCAATCTGGTGGTGTTTCAGTAAGACATATTTCAGTAACATTTTTTTGTAGTTGTAAAACTAGCTCATGGTTAAAACCTTTGTTTTCTAAACCAATGCCACATGGACATGGGTTCGAGCCCTGGTGCGATCAAGAATTTTTGCTTCTAGTTAATTAGACAATAGTAACTTCTCTTCATCAGATGGCTAAGTATAGAATTTGTAACCAAGAGAGAGAGAGAGAGAGACAGAGAGAGAGAGAGAAAGAGAGAGTGTGTGTGTGTGAGTGAGTGAGAGAGTGAGTGAGTGTGTGTGTGTGTGTGTGTGTGTGTGTGTGTGTGTGTGTGTGTGAGTTAGTTAGTTAGTTATATCGACGTTCTGTCAATACCCACCACTTCTCTGATGTTATATTTTAAACATAACAATAAATTATATGGATACATATAAAACTAATTATTATTATTCTAAATTATTCATTCTTTGACGCATATATCATTACATAAAAATAAATTTTCCAGAACGGGATTAGAAGCCACGCGCTCTACCACTGACAAACATGAACACATCTATTTCTTTCTGATAGAACTCCTTCTGAAGCAACATTACTGAATTTTCAGTGTTCAAGACAATGACATTCATATACGTTGCAAATACGTTTCTTTCCTTTCTCTTGTTTATTATACTATGAATGTGAGAACTAAATTTGCTGTCTTCACTTCCAATGTAAATGTTTACATATGGAAACGTAGGTGACAAAATGATCACGTGCTCAAATGTATGGATAGTTTCGAAATACTGTATCATTACGTATTTTAATGAATGTTACATTTTTATACACTTAATAACATTTCAACATGTCTTGTTGCACTTAAAAGAAGAAAAAACATCTGCACATGTTTTCCCAATTGCGAAGGTTCATCCTTCCTTCCACGGCTCGAACCTGGCATCTTGAGTTTACTGTTTCCAAAGATACCCGAAGTTGAATTTAGAGAATTTTGAGCTCAACACAGTCTAATCAATGCGGTCAACCTTTTTGGAGTAGTCTGTACATTTTTCTTGATAGTTTGGATATCAGTACTTTTATATTGTTGAACTTCTCTAACCATCACAATATCATTTTGCCCAGTTACATGTCGTATGTCAGTATCATTCTGGATAGATATATGAAGATGATATATTTCTATCTCTTCAATAGAACTATTCAACGAATCACATAACTGTTGTACGTTTGACTTCTGGTTATCACCCAAATTTTGTTTTAAGTTTGTTATAAACCTATTAAAACTTTCTTCTTCCTCTATTCGATGACGCTCACGTGTCATCTTACGTCCGTATCTTTCTTTTTCACGTTTTTGTTTCTCCTGTTGTCCTATTTTTTTTCCTGTTTCTTATTCTCTCTCTCTGCAAAACGTTCCATCAATTTGCAGAATTGCAATAAACTGGGATCTAATTACCAGGTGTATGCATAAGTAATTTCCGGGTTACCTAAGAGATGGAACCAGCGAAAAGTACGCAGCCTATTCTATTGACACATACGTCATTTTGTTCGTCTGACATTAAACTACAAACACACACAAGTTGAGTCCACCAAACACTAGCGTCTTTGTTTTATCGTTCAGTGATCATGTCGAAGTTTGTGCCTGAAAAAGAACATTTGAGGCACGCATTGCTTTTCTTACTTAATAAAAAGAGAAAGGCTGTTGAAAGTCATCATGTGCTGGTAGAAACATATGGTGAACACGCTCCGTCGATTAAAACATGTTAGACATGGTTTCGACAATTTAAAAGTGGTGATTTCAATGTGAAAGACAGTGCGCGCTCTGGTAGAACACAAAAGTGCGAAAACGAGCAATTGCAGGTGTTACTGGAGGATGACCCAACTCAAACTCAACAGCAATTGGCAAAAGCATTAAATGTGTCATAAGAAACAATCAGCAGACGTTTACGAGCAATTGGGAAGATCAATAAACTGGGTAAATGGGTCCCACACGATTTGAATGAACGTCAAATGGAAAATCGCAAAGTCACTTGTGAAATGCTGCTTCAACGCCACGAAAGAAAATCCTTTTTGTATCGAATTGTGACGGGTGACGAAAAATGGATTTATCTTGAAAACCCGAAGCTGTAAAAATCGTGGCTTTCACCTGGCGAAGCCGGTCCTTCAACACCAAGGCCAAATCGCTTCGGCAAGAAGACCATGCTTTGTGTCTGGTGGGACCAGAGCAGTATTGTGTATTATGAACTCTTGAAGCCCGGCGAAACCGTTAATGCACAACGCTATCGCCAACAAATGATTAATTTTAATCACGCATTGATCGAAAGACGACCGGAATGGGCCCGAAGACATTTCAAAGCGATTGTGTTATACGACAATGCGCCGTCTCACACAGCAAAACCAGTGAAAGACACCTTGAAATCGCTTGGATGGGACATCCTTCCGCACCCGCAGTACTCCCCAGACCTGGCGCCATCTGACTATCACCTCTTCGCATCAATGGGGCACGCGCTCGCAGAGCAGCACTTCAGCAATTTCGAAGACGTTGGAAAATGGTTCGACGAATGGTTTGCCACAAATGACAAGCAGTTTTTCTGACATGGTATGCATCAATTACCTGAAAGATGGGCGAAATGTGTAGAAACCGATGGCCAATATTTTGAATAAAACAAAATTAATTTTCCTTGAAAATTACGTGTTTTCTTTACCACAAAAACCGGCAAAAAATTATGCATACACCTGGTAAGATTCTATTTCCTTCATTTCATTTGATATGTTTTCGATCATCTCCTGATTTTCATTTCGTTCGTCATCTCATTTCATATTGCTTTCTTCTCTTCTTCTTCGTGTTGTATCATGTTATTCTTCCTCACTTTTAGACTATGGAACTTGATTAATATCACTATTCAATGCCCCATGTGTAGACGTCATTTTCTGAAATGGGACCTTTCTACTACCAAATCTTCTTATATTATTCAACTATACTATTCTTATACCAAAAGTTCAATGTGTTGTTGCTACGTGGTCCTATTCTAGATTATAAAATCCGCATTCCATAAAATACTTCTCAAGGTGCGTTGGGTCCTCTTTGAACCTCGATATTAACATAGAAGTTTCCTACTCTTAAATGCCCCAAGTCTGCTCCCTGCAGTCTGGGCGACATGACGAGCAGAGCCAAACTATTAAAACATACTGCGGTGCTTTTCAGCTTGACTTAAGTAGATTTATAATATTGTCTCCTTTGATCGAACTAAAGAAAACACGAAGATAAATATATATGTATTTATTCAGAGGGTAAAAGATAACATACGATTTCTCTAGCTTGATAAAACTCAACAAGGATTTATCAGTACCACTGACTACATACCAATAGCGATTAGATCTTTGCAAACAAGAATAAACGTCATAATCTTTCACTTCTTAAAACAAAGACATTCAACTAGCTAATCATGCTTCCGTGCCGATTTCTCAATATACAAACGAACATTTAAATAAATAGTAATGCCATTTCAACCATTTGAACAACATTAAATATGTGGCGCCATCTCTGGACCACCTGCTGAAACATATAAAACCACAGTCGAAAGTTCGGCTAACCGCTCTGCACAAAATAAAGCTTCTTTAATCTTTTTCCCTTTTTAAATATCTTTACCCATGAAATTAATTAAATAAACAAGAAAATGGTTATTTTAAAGAAACCAAATCTAAAATACATAATTCTCATATTAAGTTTGGTATACATATAGAATGTGCCATATCATCCGTAAAAGTCTGATTTTTTTTTTTTATTTGCTTGCGCTGCAATGCAAAAATGATCGCCATTATTTAGTCGGTTGGAATAAAGAAAGAAAACAGTCGTTGTGTATTGCATTCTTCCTTTATTGCATTACTTCTTTATTCTTATATAAATGATATAAACATTAAAAAATAAATATAAATGAAAGGGGTCGAGCAACCAAGCTGGACGTTTTCTATTTTATGTGTTTTATGTGTGTTTTATTTAATATAATGCTGTGATGTGTTTCTTGAATTCATTTTATTATTTGTTTCGAATGTAACTATACATAAGTCTACTCACTTAATTATTCCAGTGCTTTTTAAACAAACTATTGTGCTATTTCTTTAGTATCAGCACACTATATTTAAAAATAGCTATATTAAGTAAACACTTTATGCTGATCTGAAGAGCTACAATTTATGGAAATGTGCTGCCAAGGGACACACTAAAAAAAAAAAAAAAAAAAAAAAAAAAAGAACTTAAAAAATTATGAAAAAAATGTTATTTGTGCACTGAGAAATGATCTTTGTAGAAATGAGAAATTAGCACCCTCATTTATCGAAAAATAATAACGTGCCGATTTGGAAAGAAGAAAGCTGATATCTCAGTTATCGCTGATCATATATGCAAACTAGTATGTTCCTATTTTTCATCAAGTGAGAATGCTGATATTAAATTTCTATGCAAGTTTTTTCTCTATCCGCAGATAAGAATTTTTTCGAATTTTAAGAAACAGTATTTTACTGTGTACACAATTACAAATGGTTGACAACCATTAGCTACTCTATGTTCTCAGTCAAGTAGAAGAGAACAGCAAAATGTTTTTTTTTTTTAATTAATCTGTCTGCTTTTGTTTCTTATAATGTTTTGGTATTCCAGTTGTACCAGAAGGCGTCCAACGAAGTAAATGCGGAATATTCCTACAACCAAGGAACGTCAGCCGCAACAAGTATCATGCTAGTTTCATTCTGAGTTATACATTACATAAGCTTGTGAAAAAAAGATATATTTCACAAGATAGCTGTATTCTTTTCAACAAAATATGTATTCATGTCTAGTTACGAACTCATTGGCTCATATATATACTGCTAATTCAAAATTATTTCCTAAGTCGTTTTCTATGTCGAAAGCTCTTAAGTGATTATCGATCAATTAGCAATACTGGACACTGACATGTGAAGCACTTCTTTAGTCAAACGAAAGTAGACCAGTTACGCCCCTACCATTCACTTATAAGCTTTTCTCCTAGTAAAAGTTCGTCAGGTAGAAGGTTCATGAAGATTTGTTGGAAATGAAAGTGACATATGCATTACAGAGAAAGTTTAAATATGTAGTGTCATTTCAAAGAGGTATCAGAAGAATTCGACATAAAAAATATGAGATATTAGTAAAAACGAGTACCTT
The DNA here is from genome assembly GCA_022664845.1 of Lepisma saccharinum. Classification (NCBI taxonomy): domain Eukaryota; kingdom Metazoa; phylum Arthropoda; class Insecta; order Zygentoma; family Lepismatidae; genus Lepisma; species Lepisma saccharinum. Next base: position 20,309 of record JAGDQP010026497.1, read on the forward strand.
GTGCTTCCTTGTAAAGAAATATGCTTATTTATTACTTTAAACAAAAACAAACAAACAAAAAAAAAAACCGAACATGCTACTGTTCTCAACATGTCTTAAATGAATTAGGAAAAAAAATAGAAAGCAAATATATTATATGGTGTTTGTGAATTTCAAGAGATATTAAATGTGGATGCGTGTTGACTACGCAGCAACCGTAGAAAAGGTGTTTGTTTTTTTTTAATCTCAAGTGGAACACTCTGCTTAACGTAGGAAATGATCGAAACTAAAGCAAGCAGACTCAGCTCACAACAAACATTTACAAAAATCTAAAGCGAGGATAAATAAGTATTTACGTGTAAGCTGAAACTAATAATTCTTTGAATACTTCGAAGAAAGAAGACAAACATAATTGAACAGTACAGGGAAAGAAGGGTGTGTGTGCATGAAAGATGATTTCTCGTAAAACACATTTTATAGTCTAACTCTCCCATTTACTCCTACGTATTTCATTTTATTAAAACTGCTAGAACTTGGTGATTACCTGCGCTTTTGGATCGAGGCTTTCTGAGGTGTTAGCTGCTACCCCAGTAGTGCACATACGTTGAAAATACGTGGATTAAACGTTAGCACCGAAAAGTAATTTCAACGTTTTAAACGTACCAAAATGTTCGCCTGTTGAAGGGTATATTCAACGTTGAATAATGATTGAGAAGATACATGTTGAAATGAAGAAGCAGACGATGAAAAAACGGGTTCAATTGGCAAAAGCAGAGTATGGTTGCTGTCTATTGGTTCACACATATAGCTGCATTTTGTCCGTTGCTTTTATCATGATATACAGAATTTATTTTCCAACCTTAAATTATCCAACCGTCTGCTATGGGGTTCGAAGCTGGCACGTTCCATACTCGTCGTTTGTAGCTCGATACGCTACCATTCATCCATGGAGTGGCCTTGAGAATCACTACTCTTTTACGGTACCCTATGTTCCGAAGACTTAAAAGACAGTCTTGAATGCAGGTCGTTATATTATCATGTAAGAATTACAATAAAGATAACTTTCCTTCTTTAACATTTTGACCATCGCTGCACTATTAAATTTGTATTTCTCAATAAGTGTAATATATCGCTTTAGAAAAACTCATAATTGAAAATTAATGTTAAAAATACTTCACGTTAACATCTATTAACTAAATTTAATATAGTTTAAAATTCAATCTGTTTTCAACATGCAAATGACGACATGAGAAACGTATTAATTTTATTCTATTCGCTTTTAAGCTTAATTTTTATCAATTAACTTGGAAAGATAATCTACGGTACAGTTCAATATAATAGTTAAAAACACGTCACATTAACGTCCTATCAACGAAATCAAATTTTCGTTGTAATATAGGTTAAAATTCAATTTCTTTTTAACATGAAAAACAGGATACAAAATAATAGTTAATGGCATTCAATTACCTTTTAATTACAAAGTTTATTCCATTAAATTAGAAAGAATCGCATGAAACGAAATCTATACCATAGTTGAAAATAACAGTTGAATCCACGTTTAACTAACATTTTATCAACAATATCAAGTCTATTGAAATATGATTTAAAATTAAATGTACTTTTTCAACACATAACGGTTAATCAACGTTCAAAACACGTTTGTGTGCTACTCGTACTGGGGTATTGTGCAATACCTGTTACGAGTGAAAACTATTTTTTAAATGCACACACTCCCTTCTTCCCTGTACTTTTCGATTTTTAAATATTGAAATTTTGTGAAGTGTTGATTGTTTCTTAGGAACCTTTTCTTTCATTTAATTAATCCAAAGTTATATTTTAGGGCTATGATATACTAATATGAAAATGTAAAAATATTGTAATATTTTCCATTCAAAATACGTATTTTTACCATTTCGGTTATAAGGTCGTTTAAGTATTACGTAAGCACTATTTATTCATTTTAGACCCCCTCGTCTCCTTTGTAAGCAAAAATAAGCAGATACCTGAAACCTGAATGCAACCCGGGTTCGATTCCTGGCAAGGTATAGATTATTTTATTTCTTTTCTTGAAGAAAATTTACACTATCTTCTTTATACTTCTAAGTAATTGCTCCCTTTTGCATTTTTCAACATTTTTCAAAATTCACTGACTTCAGAGAATTCAGATTAGATTCTTTCGTTATGCACATTTCCAAAAGTTTACACAGAAATAGGTTAGAACGATCAGATTTGATGTTTTCATTGTTACCGGTGGGACACAGTTTTTCTTATACGCCATTCAAAATTGTCCACTCTCAAAGGGATAATTTCTATACCGATTCACAGCCATCTCTTGCGATCTGATGAACTAAGTATCAATAGAAAAACTCCTTCGGGGTAAAGGGAAGAGTGACGCAAGAATTTTACTCACAAAATAACTGATAACCAATTTTGCGAGTGACTTTTTGTGTCACTATAGCAGAATTGTTTCCTCTATAATAAAACTAATAAAATTAAGAGACTTAGTATCCTCCCTTCCCCCATAGTGACGCAAAGAAAGTTACTCGCAAAATGGATATCACTTCTTTTGTGAGTAGAATTCTTGCGTCACCCTTCCCTTTACCTCGAAGGGGTTCTTGTATTGATATCACTTATTTTAAGGCTGCATATTAAGAGAAAAAGTGCATAGTCTTCATACAATAGGTCGATTTTAGACCATGGTAGACTTGTATCTCGAAAACGGTAACTCCTATAAAAAAATAAGCATCAGTTTGCCTCTATGAAGACCGCAATTGCCCCAAAACCTCCTAGTACCAATCAGTTTTTGCTAAAGCAAAAAGACAGACAGAATGACAGAGACACTTTTCTATGATTTGAAAATTCTGTTTGAGCTAAAAAAAAAAGTCATAACTTTTGATCCCCTTCACCGATTTTGACGTGTGATACACCGTTTGAAAGGCATTGAAGCGTATATTACGATTCCGAAAGTTTCGGCCACTTATATGGTCTGGAGCCATTGCTATTACAAGAAATGTGAAATTCTGATTTTTTCCCCAACTGCCCTATAGGGGAACTGCCCTGCCGAACTGCCCTATAGGGGAACCGGAACTGCCCTGAGGTTCTATTGACACATTTTTTCTATCTTTTAATATGGCAAAGAGCTTTCAAATGCAAGTTAAAGCATCAAAATCGTGCTTATAGTTCGCTAGATCCGAAATTAGCTCTTCGTGAGTGCCGCTACACTGTAAAAAAAAACACACTTTCTTACACTTTCAGGGCACTTTCAAAACCGGGAATATGTTTTAAAAGTGTACGAATTATGTAAAAAAATGCTGTGAAAGTGTTCGAATGTGTTCCAAGCAAAATTGTAATAATTTGTATATACTTTTTCAGCACCTTTAAAGCACTATTTTTCTTGGTGCACAATGTGAACATTTTTTAGCACAAACGATACGCTATATCTTGTATACTTTATTCTCACCAACTGTACACATTTGTACACTTTTTTACGTTTACTATATTTTGTCATTATCTAAGTCCATACATTATACGCCAGAAATAGTTCACATTAAACTCTATATAATTTGTATTTGTGGCTCGTCATGTTTTTTCAAGAAAAGCAGGGACTAAGATAATTTTCAGTTGTATGACTTATTTATGCTCATGGAACGTTTTTTAAATGCAGCCTTGAGGATGACTTTAATGCTTTACGTACTAAGTTTTCGTATTAATCGGTCAAGCCTTCAGTTGAGGTACCACCCTGACATTCACCTTGTGGGACTGAAGAAACCCCTTGAAAACTTCAGGCCAAATTGCCGGCAGTATGAGAGCACCAAATTCCATTCCGAAGTGAGAAAAATTAAGATGCCTCCGTACCAACGTTGCTTCTTGTGTGTGTGAGGTTTCATATGTTTGAGGATGCTGTACAAATGAAAAGCAATAACGAAATTTCGGAAAACGGCCCAGTATTATTTGCGTATGTGAATAAAATGAACTGTCTGAGATTTTGACATTATCTATGAGAAATTAGAATACGCGTAATTTACGACTTTATACCCCTATGCAATTTCGGGTATTCTAATTTCTTAGCAAAAATAAACAGTCAAAATATCAGGCAGTTCATTTCATTCACATTCACAACAAGTATTACTGGGGTCGCTTTCGAAAATTTCATTATTTCTTGTCATTTGTCCAGCAATATAAAAATATTAGAACACACACACACAGACGCAGCGTTGGTACGGAGGCCTCATAATCACGGCGGCTGTATTATTATTATTATTAAAACATTATCTTTTTCGTGCCTCTTAAAACTAACGGTAAAAAAACAAAGTTTCCTTCCATGTAATATTGAATAGTGAAATATTCAAATACACTTGTTATATGCGCAATGTGTGTGTAAAAAAAAAAAAAGAGTACATTTCTTTCGAAACTGGTTCGGATTATTGATTTTTTAATGCGCCACTTTCTTACCCTGTTTTGATTTAGATAATATTCTATACACAGGTGTTTCATGTATCGTTGCCAGGACTACTGTTTTAACACTAGATTTCCTTTTTGCACTGTCTACACTTTTCACGGGGTTCTCCCGGTTCCTTCCACTTTCTTCATTCCACAAAGTTGCTCATCATCCTTCCTTCGGCCTGAGCCAAAGTTTCCTCAAGGTCGAAAATAAGAATTCAGTTCCTCCTGCTTACTTCTCGAATTTAATTCATTCATCTCAGCACGGTTCTGGCCGTGATGGGGTAGAGGAAAGGGTGCCGGCCGTAGTTAAGGATACTTTATCAACATTTGTCTGGTGCGTCTCAGGAAAACATTGGAAATCCTTAATCAGGATGGTTGGCTTCTGGTATTGAACCCAGGGCTTCCGAAAAGCAAAACCAACGCGTTGCGATGTTTTACTACTTGCCGATGTTTTTTCTACTTCTAGGTTTGCGTTCAAATACTAATTGGAAGTCAAACAATAATCGACATCTTTAATATCAAGTTAATATTCATTAAATACTTTATTATTTAATAGAAACATTGCTTTAAAAAATAATTTGCTATTGAATTTTATGTATTTAAGGCCTTCATGTATCTAAATCTCAAGCCGGGATAGGGAAGGGGAAAGGATTTGCCAGGACCTATGTTGAAGGTGTCATTCCGGCCTTTGCCTGGTTTGACTGAGGAAAAAGCTGGAAAAACCTCAGTCATGATGGTCGTCCACTGGGATCGAACCCATGACCTCCCGAATGCTACGCGAACGCTCTAACATTTTTTTAAAATTTGACCTAAGCGGCTTTATTATGTAATGTTCTCAACTGTTCAAAACTGTGTTATATGTATTGTTAAAACATACTCACAAACTTCCATGCCCGAGGCAGGATTCGAGCCCACGATCCTTGGGTCGGTAGACTATCGCACTAGTCACTCAGCAATCTGGACCGACATAATACTGAGCTACAGCGGCTCGGTAAGGGCTCATTTTCATGAAAGCTTGCTTTGTTTGCGATTTAGGTGAATAGCCAATTGAAACACGTGGGGTTTTGTGGTGTGTTTATTACATGTTGTAACATGTCTTTCAATTGTCTATTCACCCAAATCGCAAGCAAAGCAAGC